>PVKN010010287.1:0-22804 GCA_004027915.1 Capromys pilorides
CTTTACACCCTTTCCCCCATTGTTTCTTTGGCAAAAGAGCTAGTATATTGGAAAGTAGTCTGAATTTGGGTAGCAGAGAAAAAGTCATACCTCTGGTTAATCTAGAAATGGATCATCCTTTCATTTATTCATCAATCTATTCAAGTAATTGAGAAATACCTTCAGTGTTTCTGTTGTTGTTCTAGGTGTGGGGGATGGGATACTAGTGTGAGCAACTCAGAAGCAGTCCCTTCTGTCATGGGGGCTGCAGATATCAAGCGATTATATGTTATGAGTGCTGATAAGATAAACATGATAGAGTGGTGGGTGCTGCTGCGCAGCACGTGGTCAGGAAAGGCTCTTTGAGCAAGTGACATTTGTGAACTGAAGAAAGAGTAACTCGCTGGACAGTGAGCTGGGAAGGAAAGTTCCAGAAGAGGAACCAGCACAAAATTCCTGAGGCCATAAGAATACGGGTCTGTTCAAATAACAAACAAAAGACAGGAAATCTGGAATGTAGTAGTCAGGGAAACCAATTGGCAGGGACCAGGTGGGTAAAACTTGGAAGACCAGACCAATGAATGTGGGTTTCATGAGAACTGCAGTGGGAAGTTGCCAGAGGTTTTAAGTTGGAGATGTGACCTGAGCAGTCACATGTGACCTTGGAGATGTGGCCTTAACTGCCTGTCCTACAGCAAGCCTGAGTGAGTGGTCTGGTGCCACTTGGTCATTTCAGTTGGATCAATCCTGAAGATGAATTCACTATTTCTTGAAAACAAGTGGACTGCAGGTGCTTTCTAATATGTTGTTTTGTAGACAAAGCAGTTTGGCTGAATCACAAAGACTTCCATGGTGAGAGGGTGTTTCAGGGCACGAATCACCCTCCTGTAGTCCTTTATCTCAGTGCGTCGCTCCTTTACACACTCAGGGCAGTGCTCTGGGGCTTCTGAGCTGGCCAGCTGGTCGCGACAGCTCCTGTGCCTGCCTCACCCGAAGCAGCCCTGCTACTATAGTGTTAGGATCTGCTCTTCTCACCACTGTGGTTTCCTCATCTCTGGAGGAACAGGGATTCACCTCATGTGGCTGACAGTTTCCTCATAACAGGACCAAGTCATGAGCACAGCTGCTAATGATCCATTTTCCTTTGAAACAGATCATATGCGCACAGCTGGCAGAGCTGTGCTTATCAGTTATGTAATCTGCTGAAAAGCTGCAACTGGGTAGTCAGAGGACTCCTGGGTCATTTCCACAAAATGAGACGGGACAGTTGTAATCCTGGGGTTTGTATCTCAACTCCATCCTTTGTGAACTCCTTGGTGCACTGAATTTTGCCACATGATCTGTTTCACATCAGACAAATGAACCTTATAACATTCCCCTTCACAAGTATGCTGTGAGCCTCAACTGCTCTGTGATGATAACACCACAGATGCTTTCAGCTCCAGATAATAAAAAAAACCAAAGCAAACCAGTCTGGACAGTAAAGTTCAGTGGTGCCTCTTCTCATGGATTTAATTCTTTCCATGATTCTCAACACAAACCAGATCGAACAAGAACTGAATCAAAATCAGTGATTAGGTTCAATGTTGACCTTATGGGGAAATTTGACTCAGTCCTCATCTAATTTGGTTTACAACCAGAATGGTGGAAATAAGTTCATGAACCAAGGCACTCCTGTAATAGATCAAGTTGTTAATCTAATAGCATAATGATGTAACCAAGTTCTTTCAGTTTTTAATTTAATTGGCTGCAACAATGATCATTAGACTACTGCTTTTCCTTCATATTTAGGGTGAGAATGGGCTAGCTGTTTATGATTCTCTCTAAAAGAAAATAACTTGCTATAACAAAATTCTTTGAATCTCCTCTGTACTCCCTTAAAATGATAACAGTGAAGAAGAGGGGTGTGTTGAAAAGGGCATGGAACTTTCTTAAGTTGCAGAGGGGATACAAATTTGTATAATTACTGTAGAAAACTAGAAGTACATACTAAAGTCAAAAATGCGTTCCCTTTGGCTCAACATTTCCTTGCAGCTGCATACCCTACAGAAATGCACACAGTAGTCTATTAAAAGGCATGTTCAACCCAGTTCCACAAAATAAATAAATAAATACATCAGGAGGATCACTATGAGTCTGAGCTGTGTAGTGAGACCCTGTAACAACCAAAAGACATGTTCAAAAATTTTTGTAATGTAACTGTATAAGCTGTAATACTTCTGAGGTAGAATCTAGCCAAATACTCATCAGCAATAGAATGGATATATTTGGTTTATTCCACAATTGACTGTTACACAGCAATACAGTAAAAACAAAACAAAAAACCTCACAGCTACATACAACAATCAAGAAGAATCTTGCAGCTGGGTATGGTGATGCATGCCTGTAATCCCAGCACTTGGAAGGCTGAGGCAGGAGGATTGCTGTGAGTTCAAGACCAGCCTGGGTTACAAAAGTGAGTTGAAGGCTATATACTGCATAGTAAGACCTTGTCTCAATAAAATAATCACATAAAATGTTGAACAAAAGAAGCCAGACAAAGAACACATACAATTAGATTCTCTTTCTATAAAAAAATAAAACAGAGAAAATGACTCTATACTGTTAGGTGAGGATGTGATTACCCTAGACAGCTCAGGAGGGGTGGAAGGTGCTGACAAGATTCTACTTCTGGGTCTGGGTGCTGGTTATACAGATGTATCTGGCTGGTGAGCATGTAACCAGCTAGATGCATGATACGTGTGTGGACTTCTGCGTTTGTGTAGTGCACTCCAGGTGAAAGCTTAAAACCAACTCTTATGTCATGGAAGCAAGGCTGCTTGCCACCTCCTGAGCACATGCCAGCAAGAGGAGGAAAGTAGACAGAAGCATGGGGTGGAATGTGGCTTAAGGTTGGCCTAAACCATAAAGGGTTAAAGGATCCTAATGGTAACAGCCTTGTTCCTTCAGAGCTCTAAGGTTCTGTGATTTCCTCAGAAATCTGAGTTCACTGTTCTACTAGTCTGCACCTTGTTTTTCTTATTTTCCTCTCTAAAACTTGGGAATAATAAAGTGGAGCTTGAGGTTTCTTGGCCAGAGAAGGGATGCCAAGGCATATCCGCACCCAGGAGCTTTCTGGAAGCAACATTCCTTCACTTTGGGGAGTTCACTGGGGCTGGCCCCCAGAAAGGAGAAACTATTTCAGCAGAGGCTTCACATGACCGTGCTTTGGAAGAATGTCCAGAACACTGCTTCTTTATTGGCTAATGTGAACTGTTAGCGGTGGTCAGGGATTTGTTCATCATTGTTGCTGCTGCACAGGAGCAGCCCCTGGAGGTGGCAGGGGCAGGGTAGCGGGGATAGCTGCCTGGCCCTGTCCTCACAGTCCTTTTTCAGTTGGCCTGGCCTGGACCTTGGCCAAGACAACAAGCCTCCAAGAGTGTGTGGAGTAGCTTGGGGCAGCAGGCTGAAGAGAGCCTGCGCCTGTCTCCCTGGATAACTTGCCAGCAGAGGCGCACTGGCCAGTTCAAGCCTTGGCTCCTGCCTCCAAGCTCAGTGGCCACCAGCAACAGTGACCCTGGCTGTTTTCCTCTTGAGTGCTTCCAGGCTGGCCAGCCTTCCTCTTCAGACTAAAATGTCTGGTCAGGTTGCCCTCAAGTTTAGGGTCAAAAAACTGTTTCTACCTAAAGTAGACCCAAGTCCCTCCACCCTGCCTGACATGTCTGTGCTGATGTGTGAATATTTCAGATTGATGTTACTTCACTATAGTAAATGGCTTATAACTGTCTTTTGTTCCTTCTTTGATGAGAGGAGACATTAAGTATCCCTGACAAGAGTGATATTCTGTCCCCACCATTTCAAAGATAGAAACGTAATTTCCTTAATTTAATGCTTAATTTTTTGGGGGGTGAGGGCAGGTGGTGCTGGGGAATAAACCCAGGACCTTCTCACTGAACTACATCCCAGCCCTTAATTTTTAACTGTGAAACAGTCTTACTAAATTACCAGGCTGGGTTTGAATTTGTGATCATCCTGCCTCAGCCTCCTGGAGTGCTTCAAGTACAGGTTTGCACCACCACACCTTGGCACATGTGTATCCTTAAACACTTGGAGGACCTAGAGTTATGTACATATATGGCTCCAGAACAGAAAGTGCTGTCACATAGGACTCAGACGGACTGTAGCCAAGGGCCTGAGCAGACACTTCAGGACAGGCCAAACCCACAGTCATGCCCATTCTTATAGCTCCCACGGGGGCTCCCCGCCTGTGCTCTAGGGTCATCCTATGTCAATTGTCCCCCTCCTACTCCTGTTCTTAAGTTTCAGCCTTCCTCTATCTCCAATTTCCTCACATCTGCTTATAACTCTTTGTCCAAACAGAATTCTCTCAGCCCAGGCACACTTGAGAGCAATTATACCATCTTCAGCATCTGAATGTTTGCTGCTCCATTACCTTGGGGGCCCCAGAGTTTGGTTAAACCTGATCCCTTCATTGGTGCCCATGTTTGCTTCTTCTATAGGTTAGGGTTGAAGCTACCTCACAGGGTAAAGAAAACCTTTCCCAACACAAGTGAAATTTTCTGAGACTTAGATTCTCTTTTCCTCCTCCTTTCCTGACTAAACTGTACACCATGGTCAGCTAGGGATAGGACACTTTCCCATTTTGAACACTTCCTAGCCCCAAACTGTGGGCAAGGCCACACCTGGAATGACAGCAGTCAGAAGAACACAGTAGGAATGGATCATAATGAGAATCACAAACTGATTAACAGGATTAATTTTATTGTTTGTTTTATTTTGAGACAGGGTTCAAAATAGGTGGGTGCATTTAGATTCATATGGTCAGGGTGCTAACTGATCTTCTCCAAAGCAAGATGCATGAACAACTTTGTTGTCTACCCACCTAGGCCTGTCCTGTACCCTTCCCTCTGTGAAAGTTACATCAGAGACTAACGCTTAGGGAAGATGGCAAGAGGTCACAAAGGGCATCTGACGCACCATCTTCTGAGCAGTTTTGTTCTTAACAAAACTTTTTCTCCCATCACTCTGTCTCTCCTGTCACTGGCTTTATCCTAATTTTTTTTTTTTTATGTAGTGTGTTTGTTTGTTTGAGACAAAGTCTCACTATACAGCCCATGCTGGCCACACAACTCATGGCAATCCTCTTCCCTCAGTCTCCTGAATCCTGGGATTACAGGTTGTGCCACTACACCAGCCCCAAATTCTTCCCAAAGAAGAATAGCCCAAATAAGCATATATTTAGCCATTTAGGATCTGCTTATTTGCATATTCCATGAAACCACTTCCAAAGTCTGCCAGGAAAACTGCATGTGTTTCAGAGATCCCACACTGCTGCTGCTTCTTCTGCCAGAATCCCTTCCTTGTTACTGTGTCACCCAGACCATAAGCTCCCTCAGCTTCCTCTCTGAGTTTTCTCAGCTGGCACGAGGGTCTCCTGCTGAAAGGGCCCTCCTGTTCTTGCACCCTGTCTGTGCATAACCGAGAGAGCTCATGTTAGTGTACACTGCCCAATCCTGCCCCAACCTATCATCCTGACCATCCTCAAACTGGTCATGTGTGTCCTGCTCCTGCTAGGTCACTTCTAAACACAAGCTCCTTTCTCCTAATGGTGTGTGGCCCTGAAGGATTTGACTCTGGGAAGGGACTTTCTTTTAGAACTTTCTCTCTGCCCCAGTACTGGAGATTGAACCCAGGGCCTTCCTGCTGAGCTACATCCCTAGTCCTTTGTTGTTATTTAATTTGAGACAAGGGTCCAGCAGAGGTGGATACAAAGCTAAGGGTGGGTTTGGGCTCCAACATATGATCTTCCTGTCTCAGCCTCTCAAGTGCTAGGATTACAGGCATGTGCCCCCATGCCTGGCTTCTTTTAGAATTCTTGTCCCTTGGCTTCAGTGTTATCCTATTCTCTCTTCTACCTTTTTATCTTCTGAAAGGCTCCAGAGCCTCTCTGGCAGTGTTTCCTCTTACTGTGTGAACTAAAATGGATCCTTCATTTGCTCAGAGTCAACAGCACCATTAAATATTGTAGAATGGTCCTTGAAGCTACTGCTGTGAACTGCAAGTCGTGTGTGTTATAGAATGACTCTTCTCATTGTGATTAGTGCATGAACTGAGGAAAATTGCAACATATGAGCTATGTGCTAGCAGCCCTCATTAGTCTGGTGGGCATCCAGACCAAAAGGAGAGGTTGGGCAAGGTTCTCAGAGACTAGACATGGAGTTGGAGCCTTGGTACCTAGGGACTTTGGCCAGAACTCCCAGACCTGCTTTGGATCATTGCATGACTACTGCTCTTTGTTTTGCCCCTGGGATGGTATCTTGATGACAGCTCAGATTTGGGGACATTTAGGTATTTCTCAATTTGAATCTAGAAAGCAGAATACTCCGTTGGACTGAAGCTTTCAAGTCAAGTCCCTGCTGGAGTTTCACCTCTCTTTTGGTGGCACCTAGGCTATCAGCCTTAAGGAGAAGTTGTGGAGGGACAGCTTGGAGCAGCCAGCCTTCCCTGACCTGCAGCACAAAAAATAGAGGCATTTTCAGTATCTCTACTTTGTAAAGAACCATGATTTAGAATACAGGAAGGAGTCTTCCACCACCATAACCACAAAGCACCAGGATGGCAAGGGTACCAATGATGAGACACGAAGGCCATTAAACTTACTCAGAAATGCCCAGCTCAGGAAACAGGGACACGCTAATTAAGAACTAAAACTCAGAGGCAGGCAGTCTGGCAGCCGCTGGTTCACTCGCTGCTCTGCCTGAATCACCCAGATTCTGGCTGACCTGGGAAGGCACAAATGTGTGCATCCCAGGATGCAGGCTGCTAACAGCAGTATCAACCCTACATCCCTGGCAGCCCTAGTATTTGCCCTAACCTAGTGTTCTTCCAAACACACGGGGAGTCTTCTTAGCTGTAGAGCTGAGCACCCTCCTTTCATTTTAGGCCTTGTGCATGCTTGGTAAGAGCTCCTCTGGCAGTCTACCCCTCTTTTGAATGTTGGACAAATGATTCATTTCCAGAGAGCATAGTTGTCTGTCAGGTACTTTGAGTGCTTCTGCAATCCCTGGCCAGAGAGGTAGTGTGTGCCCTGGCCCTTCTGCCACGTCTGGGCAGGAATCATACTTCTTTTGCTGTCCTACCCAACTTCCTTGTTGACCAACTGTCCAATTTGCATAGTGCTATGCTTGGGTCATATCCAAGTTGCTGTCAACTGACAACCCACATTTGTACCACACCCAGAATTCTAACACTGCAACTGCCACACTCTTATCAGATCTCTTCCTGGCAGTTAATCCAACCTTTGTTATTGTTTTTTTGCACATGGCCTAGAATGAGCAAAGCTATTGCTCACACAGAAATTTCTTTCTCTTGTCTTATCTTTTTCTCTTTCTCTTTTCCTTTCTTGCCTTTTTTTTGTCTCTTTGTCGCCTGCTGTCTTGCCTTGACTTGTCTTCCCCTCTTCCCTCCTCTATCTCATACCAGACAGAAGAAATGAAAGCAGAGAGGGTGAAGCACCCCTCCCAGTCCTCCTGGGGCCCTGGTCCTCATGTGGCTACAGTGCTGACTCAACTCTGGGATCTGAGCATCATTTGCTGGATGGAACCAGACCTGGCAATTGGGGCATGCCCTGAAGCTTGCAGCATGCCACACTCTAGGAATATGAAGGTAGGGGCTCTGCAGCAGTATGCTAGGTCCACTGAATTAAGGATCGCAAACCAGGGCTTAACTCTCTCACAGTTCTGAAGACCAGAACTCTGGAATCAAGGAATTTCCAGGGGTGGTGGCCAGCCTTCTCTCCTAGCTCTGGTGGCCTTTGATGTTCCTTGGTTGGTAGATGATCACCTACTTCCTATGCCTTCTCATTATGTACCTTCCATGATGCCTGTCTTCGCATCCTGGTTTCCCTTTATAAGGGCACCATTGTTTTGAATTAGGGCTTTCATTTTAAACTGATTATCTACAAAGATCCTATTTCCTAACAAGGCCACATTCCATAAACACTGGTGGTTCAGACTTCAGTGCTTTTGTGGGACACAATTCAACCCATAGGGAGCTGTCTTGGAAGAGACCAGGTTCTCTGTGGAGATTGGGCTGTGGGTTTGGGCCCCCTGTCCACTAACATGGCCTAACGTAGTGGCTGAGGTTTGCTGACCAAGACAGGAGGACTGATGGGTTCTGGCTGGGATCAGTCATCACATTTCCTGGAGATTCATGTATGCACCTCATAGAATGATCTCAAATCCCTCCTGGCTCATGGAGCAGGGAATCTCAAGGAGGAAAAAAATCAAGGTGTTTGGCCACCCTTAGGGAGAGAAATAGCTTGGAAGTGACTGGCCTTGAGGTGAGACTCTAGCCTATGCCATGCTGGTGAGCAGGGGTATGCAGGCTGTGGGCAGAGGGCAGCTAAAAGCCAGCTGAGCAGTGCAGCAAGGGCACGGTGGCTGAGTAGGTAGCTCAGTGGTGTAAGTGCCTGTCTAGCAAACACAAGATCTTTTGAGTTTGATCCCTAGTACTAAAAAAGTAAAAGAAAAAAAGAAAGTGACTCCTGGTTTCTTTAACTTTAGTGTCATTCGCTTCCATGACTTCCCAGAGCACAGCTTTGGACTTTCCCAGCTGGAGTCCTGGTTTCCACCTCTTTCTTCTTGCTCATTCTCTTGCTCTTCTTATTGGCATAGGTTTGTTCTCCATGCTCAGTAGACCGCTCTGAGCCTTGCTAGCCCCACTGTCCTAGAGTCCTGGTTCTCGAAGGAGATCCACCCCCTCCAAGCTCTTTTTAAAACAAGGACTGTTTTCTACCACCGATCTTTAAATCTTAAAATGAAATCCTGTACCATATATGCCTCCATAACTTTAAAAAATAAGTTTCTCTAATTGTAGTATAAAAGCAATGAAAGAGACATAATTTATAATATGCATTTCAAACTGACAGTGCTCTGGCAAGGCTGCTGTAGGAGGAAGAGGCATGGGGGGAGTTTGAGGAAGCCACTGTCTCAGACCCTGGGAAGGTGTCTGTGCTGCTACCAGAGCAAAGCAAGGTGGACTACCTGAAAGCTCTCCCCACTCCCGTTGGGTTTGCCTGGCGCCAGGGTACTGTCATTCTTAACCATGGACCTTTCTATGCAGTGCCTCTGCATGGGACTCTTCCCTTGTCCTGTATCTACTTGAGATATGCCATTGAGGCCAGATCTAGAAAATTAGAACAAAGCAAAGACTTTCATAGAGAACCTGGGCCTTACAGCTGAACAGACCCACCATGGGCCCAGCCTGGCCTACCTACACTTTCCCTAGCTGCCAGTGTGTGGCTAATGGTGCCTCGAGGTGAGCAGCCCTTGATTTGTTATGTAGGAGGTGGCTGGAGCCCAGTGCTGATTAGCTTGGGAGGCAAGGGACCTCACAGGTATATGTGTGTGCACACGTGGCCCCAGCAAACACTGCATCTGGGATGTGGGGCTCCATGGTCGGTAGGGCACCATTCTGCCTGCTCTGTCTCCTAGGGCCAGGGCCCAGCAGATTGGCAAGAATGCTGTGGCAGGGACAGCTGTGCTCTCTGCATTCTTCTCATCCACCCATGCACCAGTAAATAGCTGTATCTGCTGTCAGGGCAACACATCCAACAACACTTGTTGCATTCTACCTCAAGACTTAGGACTTGAAGATTTTATTTGTTGTTTTTTTCTCAGTTTTGAGGATTGAATCTGAGTGTTTGCACATTGAACTACATCTCCTGGACATTTTACTTTTAAATGAGACAGGGTCTCAGTAATCACTGAATTGCCCAGACTGGGCTTCAACTTGTAATTCTCCTGCCTTAGCTTCCTGAGTACTGGGATTACAGGTATGTAGCACTGCCCAGCTGGGGATTTGTTTCTTTGTGCAGATAATTGTGTCTCAGTTTATCCATCAAGTATGGCTGTGGCATTATTTCTGGCATGTCATGCCATTCTCTTGGATGAAGAGAACCCTCATTGTAGGATTCAGGCCAACAAAGTCCTTGGAGGATTAGCATACCACCTGTCTTGAGCAGGTGGTCCAGGAGCTCCAGACTGGCATGTAATTGGGGGGGAGGTTGAAATGATCTCATTATGTGGTTTAGGTTGGCCTCAAACTTGCAGTAACCCTTCTGCCTCAGCCTCTCAATTGCTAGGATTACAGCTGTGTGCCATCACACCCTGCTAGAATGGCACCTTTTGATGCTGCTTCTTCAGGCCACAGTGGAAATTACAACTTTGCCATAGTTCTCAGGGTAGAAGAGTTAGCAGCTTTGTCAAGATATGGTACTGCAGTGTTTAGGACTGTTGGTTACAAGTATTACTGTCAGCCAGCAAAAAGGGTTTATTATCAGGGTATAGGGATAGTTCACAGAATGAAAGAGCAGAAGTGTGATTGATGTGCAGGGAGGAGCTAGAGCTAATTCAGCATAGATTCCAGTGCCCAAACTATTGATTATCAAAGCTGTGATATGTTGGAATTTTGTAAGGGACTTTAAAAGATACTGTTGCCTAGGCTGTGCTTTGGAACTGGTTTAATGGGTTGGTGTTTCCGCCTAGGCACTGTGGATTTTTAAGGCTCCCGAAATAAGCCTCCAGCAAATATTGAGGCCTATTATCCGAAACTAATTTGTCCTCTGCCCTTTTGTCTCATTGACCCCATGCTTCGACCAATACCAACACTCCTTTCTTATACTCAGGCTTCTCATTCAGTAGAAGGAAATGACCCGCAGGTGGACATTCAGGGAAGTCATATGGATACAGGCACTCTGATCCCTATTAGGGTCTTAGCAAAGCCCTGAAATCCTGGTAGGTTTTCCCAGCCACTCATTTCCCCAGTTGGTGACAATTCCCCCACTTCTCTGTGCTAGATTCAGTTAGCAGGCCCTCTGGTCCCCTTAGCTCTACCCAGACCCATGCCCCCTCTCCACCTGGTCTTGGCTCTCCACTTGAGTTGTCCTGGCAAAGGCTCACACAGTCTCAGCTTTTGCACTTTCAGACCTCAGACCAAGGAGCCCCTGGTTACTGACTCAGAAGAGAGCCTTGTTCACTCATACTGACAAATTGGTAGATACTCTTAGGCACTTGCTCCCAGAGGCAGCTGGCAGAGGTCAGGTAAAGCAGGGGAGTAGGTGAGACTTTGACCCACCAGAGACAGGTGATAGGACACAGCCAGCAGCTTGTTTCTGCACAGAGTAGTTTCTGTACCTTTCTTTGGCACTCTCTTGCAAGCCAAAGCAACCAGCTGTGTGCATGAAGCCCTGACCAGTGTGCCCTGTTAAAGGTGCTCTTCGGATGCCTGCCTTACTCTACTCTCTCTTCTTTCTCTGAGGTTATACTTACTGCCAACAAAGTTAACAAACCACAGTTTTCTTAGGTTTTCATTTCAAAAGAACCATGGTAATATATCCTTCAAATGTTAAGACTGGTTTTCCCAGTAACTCATAGAAAAAATATAGACCAGAAGTAGGGCCACCAACTGTCCTGGTTTGCCTAGGATTGAGGGGCTTCCCAGGGTTTGCCTGTACTGGGACTTTCTGTGCTAATACATATCACAGAAGTCTCAAGCAATACAGGGTCAGCTGCCCATCCTAGCCAAAACACCCTGCCACCTTCCTCCTCCTGATTCCATGGGCAAGTGTTCTGCATCTAAACTATTAGAGAACATGGTGGTATACTGCTAGTCCCAAGACAAATCCAGCTGACTCATGTGTTCAGTACACGTATGCTGGGCGTCTTTCTGTACCAGGCTGGGTGCCAGGTCGTGGAAAGAGAAACACAAATAAAAGCTGGCAGATTGACGTCATAGGGGATGATGGTGGAATGGCAGTGCTTAAACACTGCGAATAAAATATGTGTTCTGATCTGACAGATCAGGAGCAATGGGTAAAGACACTGGTACCCAAGAGGTTAACTCCCCAAGTGCAGGCACCAGTGTGGGAGCCAGGTCCAGCAGAGAAACCTGCAAGCGCCTTGGAAAAAGAGAACGTTCACTTATAACGATGGTAGGAAGACACTATGAGTATCTGCGCCTTAGCGCGGCACTATAAAGTGATTCTGAAAGTTCTGTGTATAATCTCACCTTTGGAGAGCAGAAAAAGCGAGGAGGCTAACAATGTGTAGCGACCTCCAGACCACGGCAGTGAGTGATCTCTAAAGATGGTGCGCCTGCTGGGGTTCCCGCTCCTTTGTTGTCCCCTCGCCCTGCCCCCTGCACTGACTGCTGGTCCGGGTCAGTGTCAGCATCAGGGGCGTCAGGGGGCGGGCGATCGAGTGAAGGAGGGAAGGAGGGAAGGAGTGGAGGGAAGGAGGGAAGGAGTGCCGGAGTGCCCACCGCTCCCCTTATCCCCTTCGCCCTACCTCTTCTTCCCTCCTCTCCCCATTCGCCTCGCCCCTCTCCCCCGCCCTGCCCTTCCCCTTTCTCCCCTCCCTCTTCTCTGCCGTCCCTCCCCTCCCCGTGACGCCCCTCCTCCCTGTCCCGATCTGCCCCGCCCCGTCCCGCCACTCATTCACCTTCTTCCGCGCACGTGACTGAGCGTCGCTCCCTGCGTTTTCCACGGCCGGTTGCTACGGCTGCGGCTGCAGCTGCGGGCTGAGGAAGCTCGGTGGCCTGGCCGAGCCGGCGCCGCCGAGATGGAACCGTGAGTGCCGGGCGGGCGTAGTCCGGGTCTCGGGCGCGGAGGCGGGAGTCCCTTGACCCAGGGAGACAAGGGTGGTTGGGGGAGCCCTGTCCGGGCGAGCAGAGACGGCGGCGCACGCTGGCTGGACCTGCAGCCGAGCCGGGCCCGGCCCGAGGCTCCTGGTGACGTGGGCCCATGGGCCCGCACGGCCTCGGCGGATCTCTGGGATGCTGAGTTTTGTGAGTTGTACAGTCTGCGGACTTTGACTCTGTGAAGAGCGGAGGCTTTAAGGAGGGAAAACCTGTTTGGGGGGTGAGGGGACCCGGCGGACGCCGTCTCCAAAGCGGCTTTGGACGCTGCTGCACCTCCCGGAATGCCCCCTGCAGGTTAAAAGGACGGTTCTCGCCGAGTGGAGTTTCTGGAGGTTTGCCCTGAGCGATTGAGCCTCCAGTTTTCGAGGTTTGTGGGGCAGCCCCAGGCAGGACTATGTGCGGCTTGGGCAGCTTTGGAGTTTTGGAGACAAACACACGGTGCAGGTAGGGGTGCTCAGCTCAAGGGCACGTGTCTGGGAGAGGCCAGTTGTTTCCGTTTCTTTGGCTTTGGTCACTACACATGGTAGAAAACTGAGTCGCATAAGGTGCCATACCAAGTGGACTTTTAAAGATCTTTCTTTTCATTCAAACCCAGGTGACTGGATAACTTCAGGGATAGCCTTCAGGAGCGTTATTTTGTCACCTGAGGGAACACTGAGGGGACCTTGCTTTCGAGGTTTGTGGCCCCTTGGAATGGCACGTGCCGTGAGCTTCAGGGGTCCTCTCCCCAGCGACTTCTTCCATCTTCACAGCTGCTGAGATTGCTGTCCAGAGTCCTCTTCCTGTGGGAAACAGAAGGGGTGTTTGTGCGCATGTGGGCTTGGACCTTAGCCCCCACTGCAGGTCGGGGCTCCTGAGTATCCTGTTTGTTATAGCTGGAAGAGAAGCCATAACTGAGGAAAAAGGTCTTGGGGAGGAAGTGCAGCCCAGAGCTTGAATTAAGGACTTGTTGCCCGGAGTGTGAGGTGTGGATATCTGGACAACTGCCAGCCTCCGGGGTCAGGGATTCAAAATGGCATGATCTGGGAATTGCAGAAGGTTTTGGCAGCAACTAAAACCTTACAAATCCAAGCCTAAACATCCGAATCATCCTGGAATTCAGTGCTGGAGTGGGTCAGGGTGATCATGAAGGGAAGAAGGGGAAGAGAGCTGCCTGGAGAAGCAGGGGCAAGCTGGCCCCTCCCTCAGTAGCTGCAGGTGCCGGCCTGGTGTCCTCCCTCTACACAGTAGGCCCAGTCCATGCATTTTAGAAAGGCAGGAGAGTTTGTGCCCAGCCAGAAGAAAACGTGCCCATTTCTTACAGCTTTGCCCGAGTGTTCCTGACACCTCCATCCCTTCTGTGAGAATATCAGGATAGAAGAGAGGCCAGAACTCCTGGTCCAGGGTAGGCACAATCTTGAATAGTTGTCACCTTAGCTTCCTGTTTGAGCTATCGGGTCCACTGCAGCTGATATGTTCTTGTGTTCATTGGTTACTTTGCTCCTTTTACTGTGGCTTTTCTCTGCAGATGTTGGTGGATGACACTGCAAGCCATTTCTTGCTCTCTGGTGCTCTCTCTCTCTTGCTGTTGCTGTTGCTCTTTTTTTTTTTTTTGAACCAGGGTCTTACATAGCCCAGGCTGGCCTTGAACTCATAGTGATCCTCTTGCCTCAGCCTCCTGAGTGTAAGCCTTTTTTTTAAAAGAATGCATTTTACGTGTCTCATGTCCTGGGGGCATTTTTGCGCAGAAGTATATTAGACCCCTCTTTTGCTAATAGTAAATTAATTATGGTGGATCCTGCTGTGGCTTCAGGCACCCCTGGGTGCTTGAGAGGCCACCAGGAATGGGCCAGTAGTCTGTTCCTACAATCTTATAGTTATTTAGGATTATTGAATTACATAGGATTGGATCTCTTAGAATGTATATATACATAAATTTTCACAAAATATGAAGAATGGATTTAAAAAATTATTATGATAAAAGACAGGCCATTAATCCTTCTCAGAATACTTCCCATAACTTTAAACACATTTGTCCCATCTTTGCCACTTTCTGAAGCAGTTCTGAGAGTCCTTTCTTGTGAGTGTCTTTAGTAGTGCTCTGTGGCTGCCTTGGTGTCCTGCCCGGATTCAAAATGTTTACCTTTCATGGTCTTTTGGTTTGAGGGAAGAGCCAGAAGTTGCATCATGGCAGGTCTGGTTTATTTGGTGGATACACACACCATGATGTTTTTATTTGACAGAAAGTGCTATAAATGCTTTGAACTGATTTAGCGCATCAAGGCAGTCATGAAAAGACATGAAAAAGGACTTTGAGAACTGCTGCGGAAAGTGAGAAGAATTATGGGATAAGTGTGTTTGAAGATGGAGGTAGTGTTTCAAGGGTGATTACCGGTGATTATCTTTTACTATAATTTAAATTTTTTTTTTTTTACTTAAATATTCACTGCCTCTTTGGTCACACCTCTGTATTTATGTAT
Organism: Capromys pilorides; assembly: GCA_004027915.1. Classification (NCBI taxonomy): domain Eukaryota; kingdom Metazoa; phylum Chordata; class Mammalia; order Rodentia; family Capromyidae; genus Capromys; species Capromys pilorides. The sequence goes on from PVKN010010287.1 coordinate 15,138, forward strand.
TCATATTCCTATATTTCTGAATCAGAATGATCTCCAGAAACAAGCTGCTTAAGGGTTGACTGTGCGCCAAGTACTACTGTATCATTTTATATCATGAAACCATCCTCACTCTCCCATGAGGAAGTCTTACCTCTACCCATTTTACAGATGAGGAAACTAAGATGCTGAGTGAGTTTCTCAAGGTTAAGCTTTTAATCCCAGCTGAGAAACCCAGGTGGTTGGACCCTGGGGCCTGTACTCTTGACCTCCTGATCACTGCCCTCTATAGCCACGCAAGATGAGGCTTCTTCCTCACAGACAGTGGGATCCTGTTTTCTAGATGTAACAGTTTAGGAATCCGAGGTCTGAGACATACAGTGGCACACATCAGGTTCCCTGCAGAGCTGCGGGAGAGAGGGCTTCTGCAGGGCAGTGATGCCTGGCGCTGGGTTGGAGCCATGCCCAGTGCTTCCTGTGTGCAGATGAGGTGCGCTGACCAGCACCTGACCTGCTTCCTTGTTCCTTTGGGCTTGGGCAGCCCCTGGGTGGGAACCACTGAGCTTGGTGCCTGGAAAGGATGCACATGAGCTCACACTTCCTGAGACCCTAGATCTCTGCTCTTTATGATGTGTGTGTTGGGGGGGGGGGTGTTGGCTTTGAGTGTTCACATAATGGCTTTTCTGAGGCCTAATCAATTCTTGAGTAGCTAAGGAAATTATTGGTAATATACTCAGTTTGGCTGATTGAAATTTCAGACTTGCTCTGTTCCCTGCCCCCCCCACCCTGCCCAGCAGTTTCTTCTTAGAACTCAAAGGATAAGTTATTTAAAAAGCAAAGATGACTGTAACTTCAGTCACTGCTATACTCTCTCAAATAAATGATTGGTTTACAAGATTAAAAAAAAAGATTTGATGATAAAAATATGTGATGCAACAACTATTGTTAATTTGCTGTTTTTATTTTGATATGTACCATATGTGTTGTTTTATATTAAAAAATATTGGATGACTTCTCTTACGTGAAAATTTTATATGCAAATAAAATATGAAGGAAAAGACAGGTAAGAGAGAAAGTGAAAAAGTTATAATACACTGTACACAAGGTATCTAAAGTGAACCTTGACTTAGTAAGGGGTCTTAGGTGTTTCGTTTGTTTTTTAGCGTATCTATTTTTCATCTCTATATATAGTAATTAACTCTGTAAGTACTTATAAAGTAAATAAATGAATCTGTAAAAATAAAAAGCAAAGATGTGGGGGTGTGGGAGTGCGCTGGTTGGGTGTGCTCTGGTAGATCCAGGGTCTCCCTCTGCCTGCTGCTGCTGCCTGGGGTCCCAGCCGAGGCCGTGGCATGATAACAAGGCGTGTCAGGAAGTGCTCCCTCCTGCCGTTCCCTTCCTGGCTGGAGCTAGAGGAGACAGCGCTTTGCACTGTGAGTCTCAGGAGATTCTGTGCCAATGAGGACAATGTTTTCACAAATAAGAAAGAGAAAAGGCAGGTCCTTTTAGTCCCAGCTACTGAGGAAGCTGAAGCAAGAAGGTTGCTTGGGTCTAGGGATTTGCGGCCAACCTGGAAACGTAACGAAACCCTCTTCCCCATACTAGAGGCAGGAGAAAAAATACAACTCTAACTTTTAATAATTACTGTGATTGAGTTCTTGCTAACTTTTCACCACCATTTGAGATACTTTTGTTTCTTTGCGCTTCCCAGCTACCCCCGTAAATCTGCTTATCTCCTTTTTGCAGATGAGAAAACAGCCCCTGTGAGGTGCTTTGCTTGCTCACTGCTGTAGCTTTAGAAATTGGGGGCCAGGGTGTAGGCAACAGGCCAGTGCCTTGAAATCTTCACTAAAATGTAAGAACAGGCCAAGAGATATAAAATCTCAGTCCAGACTTAGATCCTAATTAGTAAATTGTAAAGTGGTCAATCTGGATATCAGATGAACAAGCAGCAAATTAGCAACACTGAAGTGTTCTCAGTCATGCCTGCCTCCTGATGGGCAGTGTGATGAGATGAGATAACATGTGCCTGCTCACAGCCTCCCACCCCTGTTGCTTGCCCAGGCCTGGAGGGGCTTGGAGTGCTAGTTGGGGTACAGGTGGCAGTTACTCTTGCATGTTTTTTTCCCTTATTACAGTCACCACCTTTAGATGTTCTCTCACATTCCCCACCCCATTCCTGCCCATCCTGTAGTCTTTCTGTCCATAGGCCCATTCACAGCCAGGCCTTCCACCCTCTTCTAATGGCAGTTTTTATGGGCCTTGAGTAGCCTACGTGGGAGAGAGAGAGTGGGGACTGTAATGGTGGCAGCAGGGCCCTGAGGTACTGGCAGAGCCAGGATGGCCTGAAGGACTGGAGGGGAGTCCCAGCAGAAGGCATCTTGGACCCATGGGGTGTGGAACTGGTTTGTTCACCTCAGGGTAAAGCTAGCGCCACAAATGCCATTAAAAGACAACATGGGGGAAGGAAATAGCCTAATCTTGTAGTCAGCAATTTGTCATAGGAGAGAATGTAGTAGAACACAGGAAAACAAATAAGACTAGAGAAGGGTGAGGCACAGTGCAGAGAATATAAAGTTCTCAGATGCCTACCCTTTGGAGGGCACATGCCGAACCCTAGAAGCCCAGTGGGTGGCAGCCGCAGGCCGTGGAGGCCAGGGATGTGGGAGAACACTGACCGCCTGCGTAAGATCCGGAGGGAGGCTGGGCACGGAGTCTGGGGTGGGCAGGTGGTGGCTCTCTCTGAGTAGTTGAGGATACCCCACCCGAGGCAGGGTGGGTATGCAGGGCATGGGGGGCCAGGAAAGTGACCTGAACTCAGCAGGAGGGGCCTGCTGGCCGCTGTGGCTGATGACAGTTCCAGGTGATTGGAGAGAGGCACTGTTCTGAGCCAGGTGACTTGGTTCTCTTCAGTTTCATTTTAAAATTTGATTTGTCTTGGGGTGTCATGTGTATCCAAGGGAAGCTTTTTTTTTTTTCCAGTACTAGGGAATAAACCTAGGGCCTTTGCGTTGAATTACATTCCCAGTCCTTTTTTTTTTTTTTTTGAGATAAAAATAAAAAATGGTGGGTTTGAACTTGTGATCCTCTTGCCTCAGCCTCTTAGAGTGCTACTGTGTTTAGCAGTTTTTTTGGTTTTGATCTGCTATCACCTGGATGAATGATGGCTGTCTAGAAGTTGATGTTGGGCTGGAGAGATAGCTCAGTTGAACAAGTGCTTGCCTGTCAAGCACAAGATCCTGAGTTCAATCCCTGGTACCACAAAAATTTTAAATAAGTAGAAGTTGATGAGGGGCATGGCTAGCCTCAACCCTGGTGTCGGGTTTCTGTGACCCAGGCAGCTTCTGTCTTTCTGCTCTCCACACCAGGCTCTGTGCAGTGTCCATGAGGTTTGGCCTGAGCACCTGAAATTTGTAGTTGCCAGGTCATGGGGGAAGACTGTGGGGGAGCACGTGAGGTGGGGTGGCGCGTGTTCAGGGCTGCAACTGCATTTCCTGTTGGATACCAGTGGAGGCAGCACATGGGCAGTTTATAGGGCCCAGAGGTGAGAGGGGAGGGCTGGGTGTGATGCCTCTGAGGGAGCTGTGCCCACCCACCCAGAGTCTCAAGCTTGAGGCTGGTTGAGTTCTCTCGGGAGAATCAGAGGAGGGAAGGAAGTGGGGGGGGGGGCAGAGAACAGTGGGAGGCCTCTGTGTCTGGATAAGCTGCAGAGAGCCCTGTGGGGTCATTTTCATGTATGAATTGGGGTCTCCACAGACTTTACCTCATGTGGCAGCAGTCCCTTGGGAAGTGGTTATGAATGCAGATTTGAGGGGTGGGCTTTCCAGCAAATGCATTTGGGTTTCTCTAGGAAATATGTCTGTTGTTTTAAAGCACCCATGAAACTGAGATTAGTTTCAAAGAATCCCCTAAGTCTAAGGGGACCATCATTGCATTTGGAAGATCTGTCAAGGCCTGGGGATCCATCAGGTCAGCATTTTATAATATGTGTGGGATGCTGGGTAGGAAAAGACACTTGAGCCTGCAGAGCACAACCAATGTAAGTCCAGGGAAGGATGAGGTGCCATTGAGTGCTGCAGGTGTTTATAGATGTCTTCCTGCCTGGGCAGGTGGGCAGGAGACTGTATCAGCAGGCATGCTGTCTTGCTGGGGTGCAGGGGGATTCTGGGAAACGCCTGCCTCCCCTGGCATCTCACCTCCAACCTGAGAGCACTGCATGAACATTTTGGAATAACTGTGACGTTTGACCTGGTGACTGTTTTGAGTGCCCACCATGTGCCAGGCCTGGTGTCTGTGCAGCCAGGGTGGTGCTTTGTCTGGTGCCTGGCCACAGAGGTCGATACACCTGTTGCCATGGTCTGGTGATTGGGGATGGTTAATGCACCACACAGCAGGTGGCACACAAGGTGCTCTTGAAGGAAGGGTAGGATTAGATGGTTTGTTGGGCAGAAGACAGTGTTGGGAAGCATGAAGGTGGTTAAGGTCTGAAGACTGCTGCTGGAGTTGAGGTGTTGGCACTTAGTAGCTCTGCTGTGCCCTAGGGCAAGTCCCCTAAGCCATGTAAGTCAGTCCTCCTCCTGTGGAAGATGGAACTATGCTGGGTCTCCACCACAGAAGGTCCAGTGAAGACTATCACAGGTGATGACTCACAAAAGTTGGAGGAACTGTAGAGAAGGATTTTCCGATGAGGCACTTGGAAGCCCTGGGGAGGAGTTTAAATTTGATGCAGCAGGGAACCACCATAGGCTTTCTTTCTGTGCTGAGGTAGGCGATTACAGGGGCTGTGAAAACCACAAGAGAGCCAGGCATTGTTTTGCACGCCTATAACTCTAGTACTCTGGGAAACTGAGGTAGGGCGATCCTAAGTGTAAGCCCAGCTTGAGCAGTTAAGCAAGCTTGTCTCAAAATTTAAAAATGGAGAGAGGTAAGCATGTAGCCCACTGCAAAGGCACTCAATTCAATCTTCAGTACCACAAAAGAACCCAAACCAAAAACCCACAGTGGAATGGTTGAGGGAAGCAGGGGTGATAATGCTGGAAAGAGCTGGACAGTGTGCTGGGCATGTGGGGGATGGAGGGGACCCAGGAGCGGGGACTCCACTGTCTGTGGCTCCTGGACATGTTGACTACAGAGAAGGGCACATCCAAGGTGACTTTAAGGTTTTAGGATGTGGCAATGAAAGGATAGGCAAGAGTGGGTAGTAGAGGCAGGTTTTTCATTTATGTTATTTTGTCTTTCAGTGAGCTCAATTTCTAACCTGTTGACCATGAAATGATGTGGGACTTCTGAGTGAAAATACTTGATTATTTTGTAGTGATGTTATTTATAGTGGAATGGGGCTGGCCAGGGAGCCTGGGGATGGTACGTGAAGGTGGGCAGGACCATTAGCTGAGAAGCAGATAGCTGGGTTTGGAGCTTCCACAAAACTTGACATCAGAATCCGGGACTGGAGAATTTCGAGAAGTTTGTGGAGTCACAGCATGGATGTGATGTGCAGCTTGTGGGTAAAAATCCTTTTGGTGGTGGGCCATGTTTTCTGTATCACGGTCTTACCTGTAGAGGTTGTGAGATAGATTCCTGTTGGTCTGACTATTATTTTTTAATTTAAAAATTATTTATATGGACAGGGTCTTGCTACACAGCTTGGACTCAGTGATCCTCCTGTCTCAGCCTCCGCAGTGCTGAGATTACAGGCATGCACTGCCGTGCCTGGTCTTGGTGCCTACCATGGCATGTACCAGGGATCAGGCCCAGGTCCTTGTGCTTGCCAGGCAGGCACTTAGACCACTGAGCTATCTCCTTAGCCTGGTCTGATTGTTGAGGGTGACAGGCTGTTTTGGACACTGACTTGTCCCATCTCAGCCTAGGCCATTGAGGTAATTAGGAACACCTGAGCATTTCAGCAGGTGGGTGAGATGGGCAGGAGGCAGAGGATACGAGTGCCCGTGCCAGTGTCAGTGTCTTCACCAAGCCGGTCTCCCAACAGGTTGGGAAAAGGCTGCTCTCTTGTCTTTGTTTGTTTTAAATCATTTTATTTTTTTTTAAAAGTATTTATTTATTTATTTATTTATTTATTTATTTATTTATTTCTATTATGACCAGCTTATCCTGCCATGGGGGTGGGGCTAGCACAGCATGTGGTGCCAGGGTTTGAATCACGGTCCCTGTGGCTGTCTAAGCTTGCCTAATCAGGTGCTTTAGACTGCTGAGCCATCTCACCACTCACCTGCTCCTTAAATCATTTTATTGGCATGCTGTTTTTTTTTTTTTTAGGGAAGGGTCTACAGGGTGTTGCGGGTCTCACTACTAGATCGCACTCTAGCGATCTGCCTGTTTACAGCCTCCCAAGAGCTGGGATTGCAGGTGCACGCCACCACGCCCAGTCTCAACTGAAGTCTCAGCATGCCCCAGGGGCAGGGCTGGCATGGCAGGCCTGGGGATCGAACCACTGGTCAGCGCATTAATCTGCTGAGCTATCCGGCTGGCCCTGGCATGCTGTTGCTACACATAAGGATCACAGTCATTGTAGAAAATCTGTACTTGTGTGTGATATATCTTGATTCTTTTTTCTCCATTCTCCTCCCCTCCCTTCAACTCTTCTTCCCCTTCCTTATATTTATAAAGCTTTGTTTCTGTTTTTTATCTTTGATTCCCTACCTTGTTCCTCTTTCCTTTTGAACATGTTCCTGCTTCCTAGTATCTATCTTTCATTTTAGTTATTTGGGCTTTTGGTTTCTCATATAAAATGAACAATATGATATTTTATGTCACTTAAAAGTATGATCTTAGGGTACATCTATTTACCTAAAAAATCTCAAGTTTATCCTTCTTAACAGCAGAGTAGTACTTCATTATATATTTTTGAAAATACGTTTTCTTTATCTATTCATCTTTATCTATTCAGCAACTTAGGTTGCTTCTAGGATTTAGCTATTATACATTGGGCTGCTATAAACATGGGTGTTCATATATTACTGTGGCATAATGCTTTTAATTCTTCAGGAAAAATTTTTTACCAGCTATTCCTCAGACAAAGGAATAGTATCTAGAAAATATAATAAATTACAAATAAAAGGAAGCTTCCCAAATTTAAAGACCCAGTCTAAAAAGTGGACCTTTGGAAATGAGACTTTTCTGAAATGAATAAACATTTCTCAGATGAAGAAGTTCAAATAGCAAATAAATACATGAAAAAAAAGTCAAACATCACCGATCATCCAAGAAATGCAAATTAAAACAGTGCTGAGATTTCATTTCATTCCAGAAAGAATGGCTGTTGTCAAGAAATCAACCAGTAACTGCAGAAGCAAATACAAACATACTCAGCCAACTTATCTTTGACAAAGGGGCCAAATGAGCTTACTGGAAGAAAGATAGCCTCTTTAACAAATGGTGCTGGAAAAACAGGCTCTCTACATGTCGAAAACTAAAACTTGACCCAAGTCTATCACCATGCACTAAACTAAAGTCTAAATGGATTAAAGATCTAAATATTAAAAGACGAACATTAAATTTCCTGGAAGAGAAAGTGGGGGAAAACCTTGAAGACATCGGAGTAGGCAAAAAGTTCATGGACAAAAATCAAAATGCACGTTTAACCCTTGAAAGCACCAATAAATGGGACCTCCTTCAGCTAAAAAGTTTTTTCACATCAAAAGAAATTACCAACAGAGTGAAAAGACAACCCACAA
>PVKN010010288.1:0-22825 GCA_004027915.1 Capromys pilorides
AGCAGGCTCATTATCATACAGGTGGCCTTGCTGGTGCTCCTGGGTGGTGGGGGCTGGTGGGGCAGCAGGGGCGGGCAAGCCTTGGGGAGACCAGACAAGGTCCCCTCCTGCTGGCCCAGAAGCTAAGCCTGCTTGTCATCCCCATGAACCTTCCCAGCCAAGCCCGGGGAGGAGGGCAAGGTGGAGCAGGGCGTGAAGGACTCCAGGTCTCTGAGTCTTCCGATCCTGCGGCCGGTGGTCGGGGCTGGGCCCCCCACGAGGGAGTGTGTGGACCCCCAGAACCGCCGGGAGAGCCTTGATGTCCTGGTGAGGAGGGGCCGGGTGGAGCTTCACAGGGAGAGCCCCTCTGATCCCTGTTGGCACCCCTGGCAGGTGGGGCTGGCAGGGAGCACAGGGGCTCTTTCTGATCCTGCTTTGAGTTGATGGTGGGTTTTCTAGTGCTGCGGAGTTGGAGTCTGTGTGCACGTGTGTGTGTGAGTGTGCTGGTGCTTGGGAGGGACTCAGGGACCTTGTGCTGGGCCGGATCCACTGGGAGCTGTGCCCGGAGGGGTGCCGTGTGTGTGTGTGTGTGTGTGTGTGTGTATGCGTGCGTGCGTGCGTGTGTGTGTGTGTGTGTGTGTGTGAGATGAATCTTGCAGGGAATAGCATGCACTCCTATAATCCTGGGAGGCTGCAGCAGGAAGATTACTGCCAATTGAAGGCCAGCCTGGACTACATAGTGAGTTCAAGGCCAGCCTAAACGACACCAGAAGACCCTGTCTCAAAACCAGAATAGTAAGGTGAATATATGTCTGGGCTTTCCAGCTCCCAAAGCGTGTCTGGGCCTCGGGAGAGGCGGAGCCAGGGAAGGGGTGCAGAGCAGGGGTGTGCTCCTCTCCCACATCCCTGAAGGGCAGAGGAGACCTCCTGGGGTTGCACTGTGGGGGATGGGAGCTGGCTTTGAGCAGCTTGACCCCTTCCCTGCCAGGCCCTGGGGCGCAGGCGCAAGAACATGTCGGAGTTCCTGGGGGAGGCCAGCATCCCGGGGCAGGAGGCCCCCACGCCCTCCAGCTCCTCGATGCCTGCTGGTGGCCCCAGCAGTGGGGCTGGGGACAGCTGGAGGAACCGGGCAGCCAGCCGCTTCAGTGGCTTCTTCAGCTCCAGCCCCAGCGCTAGTGCCCTGGGCCGGGTATGTGGCCCCGTGGGCGGGAACGGAGTCAGGGCAGCTGCCCGCTGGGCCTGGCCTGACCCCACCCATGCCACCTCCCAGGAGTCGGACAAGATCGAGCAGCTGGAAGCCAAACTGCACGCCTACAGCCTCTTCGGGCTGCCCCGGCTGCCCCGGCAGCTGCGCTTCGACCACGACTCGTGGGAGGAGGACGAGGACGAGGAGGAGGATCAGGACCGGGCCTGCCCTCGGCTGGAGGACAGCTGGCGGGAGCTCATCGATGGCCACGAGGTGGGCGTGGGCCCCAGCCCGTGAAGGAGAGATGGGTGTGCTGTGGGAAGCTGAGTCCAGGGGGCAGTGGTGAGCTGCCTGGCCGTGTGGCACAGCGGGGACAGACCTGACTTTTGCTTTGGTTTTTTAATTAGCACCTGTTTGCAGTACATAGCGTTTATGGACCTCCATTTTCCTACCAGTGGCTCAAGTTTATCCTTCTTTATGGCAGAGTAGTACTCCATTGTGTGTAATACCACATTTTCTTTACCCATTCATCTGACCGACAATATACGCTGCTTCCAAGATTTAGCTGCTATGAGTTGTGCGGCTTATAAACACGGGTGTGCACGCCTCACTGTGGTGTGAGATGCTGCTGTCTTGTCGGTGATCATTCGCCCATGAGGGGAGTGTGGCCCCCTCCGAGCCCTACCTCCAGCTCACCGGGCCTGGCCTCCCTCTAGAAGCTGAGCCGGCGGCAGTGCCACCAGCAGGAGGCGGTGTGGGAACTCCTGCACACGGAGGCCTCCTACATCCGGAAGCTGCACGTGATCACCAACGTGAGTGTGGCCCTGCCTGCCTGCCTGCCCGCCCCCCAGATTGGGTGCAGACAGGGCGCTTTTCAGGGCCAGGGGCTGCTTCTGAACGTCCTCTGTGTGCCAGATGCCCAGGGGCGCACACCCTCTGTGGGTCAGGGTGGCCCTCTGGGATTCCAAGGGAGAGTTTCCTGAGGAATCCTCGCACCAGGAAACCCAGTGGTGTAGCCAGGGCAGAGGTGGAGGGGAGCATTAGAGGTCAGGGTCCCCAGAGGTTGCCCCAGGGGAGCTGGGGCAGGGTGACCCCAGGGGGACCGTGGGGGACATGCAGCTCCCCATGCGAAGGGGCAAGAGTGCCCCTAGCTTTTCAGGGGGAGGGGAGCCTGAGTTTGTGTTCCGCCCTACAGCTGTTCCTTTGCTGCCTCCTCAACTTGCAAGAATCAGGGCTGCTGTGCGAGGTGCGGCGGGTCCTGGCCCGGGGCGTGGAGTGGGGAGGCTTGGAGAGAGAGGCGGGGCCCGGCCCGGGAGAGGAACAGGAGGCGGGGCCGCGAAGGGGGGTCCCCGGGCGGATGGGCGGGGCGTCCGCAGCGCCCACCGCTCCTCTCGGCAGGTGGAGGCCGAGCGGCTGTTCAGCAACATCCCCGAGATCGCGCGACTGCACCGCACACTGTGGGGCAGCGTGATGGCGCCGGTGCTGGACAAGGCGCGGCGCACGCGGACGCTGCTGCAGCCCGGGGACTTCCTCAAAGGCTTCAGGACGGTACGGGCCGGGCCACCGAGGCAGGGCTGGGGCGCCGGAAAGGCTTCAGGTCCGGATGCCCCGGACCCATCACTGCCCGGTCCCCTCGACCAGTGACCCCAGGGGACCTGTCGGTGGCCCGGGTTGAGTCCCACGTGTTCATCTCCCCTTTCACCTGGCCTGGGCGGTCACTCTCCTGGGAGCAGAGGGCGGTGAGCTGGTTGCTTGGGGAGGTCGGAAGCTCGGCAGGGACGAACGACCCCAGGAGCGCGCGCTCACTGGTGCTGTGGGTCTGCCCCGGCCCAGTTCGGTTCCCTCTTCAAGCCCTACATCCGCTACTGCATGGAGGAGGAGAGCTGCATGGAGTACATGCGCGTTCTGCTTCGCGACAACGACTTGTTCCGCGCCTACCTTGCGGTGAGTACGCAGGAGCGCACCTCTGGGGACCAGAGCTGGGCTGGGGTGACCCAGGGGCGGGTGCCATCGTGGGCGTGGTCTAAAATAGCCACGCCCCCGCCGTAGTGGGCGGAGAAGCACCAACAGTGCCAGAGGCTAAAGCTGAGCGACATGCTGGCCAAGCCGCACCAGCGCCTCACCAAGTACCCGCTGCTGCTCAAGTCGGTGCTGAGGAAAACAGATGAGCCCCGCGCTAAGGAGGCCGTCCTCACCATGGTAACGGGAGGTGGGCGTGGCCCTCCCGGCACCCCGCCCCTTCACGCCCGGAGCCTGAAGCCCGGTCGCTGCTCGCTCCTCCCAGATCTGCTCGGTGGAGCACTTCATCCACCAAGTGAACGCGTGCATGCGGCAGCGGCAGGAGCGGCGGCGGCTGGCTGCCGTGGCGAGCCGCATCGACGCCTACGAGGTGGTGGAGGGCAGCAACGACGAGGTGGACAAGGTGGGGGCGCGGTCGGTGGGTGGGAGCAGAGAGGCCGCGGGTCTCCGCGGAGAGGTCCCTGCCCCAGAGGAGGAGCCCGGCCCTGACCTGCCCTGCCCTGCACCCGCGCCCGCGCCCTTTCCAGCTCCTGAAGGAGTTTCTGCATCTGGACCTCGCGGCGCCCATTCCAGGAGCCTCGCCCGAGGAAACGCGGCAGCTGCTGCTGGAGGGCAGCCTGAAGATGCGGGAGGGCAAGGACAGCAAGGTGATGCAGCCCGGGCCTTCAAACACACGCTTGTCCTGGGGATCCAGCCCCGCGAGGGGCCTGCGAGGTTCTCAGCTAGGTGGTGGGCTGAAAACTGGGACTCAGGGGTCATGCTGAGGGGTGATTAGATGGCTGATCTTTTTTTAGGATAAAAAAGGCCTACAGGGCCTCGCTACACAGATTGGACTCCTAGTGATCCTCCTTTTTTCAGCCTCCCAATTGCTAGGATTATAGGCGCGCCACCATGCCCAGTCTCAATTGCTGTCACAGCAAGCCCCGTGGGCAGGGCCAGCACAGCTCACCAGAGGTGGAACCCGGCCCCTTCGCTCTTGATTGTGTTCTGTCTTGTTTTTGGTACTAGGCACTGAAGCACAGAGCTGTGTTCTTAGCACCTTTACTGTGCTTTTTGAGACAAGCTCTTGCTAACTTACTCAGACTGTGCGCAGACGTGGGACACTCTTGTCTCGGCCTTCCCGAGTGCTGGGCCGGTGTGGCACTGCCACACCTGTGCCACCATGCTGGGGTCATTCTTTACTTTCTGTTCAACCTTTTTTTTTTTTTTTGGCAGGACCAGGGTTCAAACTCACGACCTTGCACTTGCCAGGCAGGCATTGTGCCATGGAGCTATTTCCCCAGCCCCTGTTCTTTACTTTCCTATTTTTTTTATTTTTGCAGTAAGAAGGATTGAACTCAGGACCCTGCACTTGCCGGGCAATCACTTGTTCTACTGAGCTATCTTCCCAGCCCTGTTCTTTACTTTCTAATACACAGGGGCCCATGGCCCATGGAAGGGGAGGAAGCTGTAACCTTTCACACACCTTTGAGCTGAAAGTCAGCAAATTGATTTTACTTATTTGGTACCAAGAATTGAACTCAGGACCTTGTGCTTGCCAGCAAATTGATTTTACTTATTTGGTACCAAGAATTGAACTCAGGACCTTGTGCTTGCCAAACAGGCACGGTGCCATGAAGATATATTCCCAGCCCTAAACCACAATTTTAAAATCACTTCCCTTTTCTTGTGTTTAAAGTAAACTGTAGGGGGAGCCAGTGAGATGGCTCAGTGGTCTAAAGCATCTGCTTAGGCAGGCTTTAGGCAACCCCAGGGACCACGGTTTGATCCTTGGCCCCACATGCTGCGCCAGCCCCACCCCCAGGGCAGGCTGAGCGGCCATAATATTAATTAATTAATTAAAAAAATAAAAATAAATAAAGTAAACTATAGAGGCTGGGGAGATAGCTCTGTGGCACAGGTACCTGCCTGGCAAGTGCAAGGCCATGAGTTCAAACCCCAGTCCCAGAAAAAAAGAAAGAAAGAAAGAAAAAAAAGTAAACTGTGATTGATAAGCCATAAACTATCTCCAACAAAGAAAGTTATCTTCCTCTTCATTTTCACTTTACTCAAAATGTGACATGTCTGTAACCTTAGCACTAGGGAGGCTGAGACAGGAAGATCACTGTGAGTTCAAGGCCAGCCTGAAATAGGCAAGACTCTCAGCCAAACAATTTTAAGAGAGAGGGAGCAGGGAAGGTGTAGACTGAGGGTGCTGTGGCCATCCTGGGCGCCCCTCCCTGACCCCACAGCCCCTGCCTGTCCCTCATCCCAGATGGACGTGTACTGCTTCCTCTTCACCGATCTGCTCCTGGTGACCAAGGCGGTAAAGAAGGCCGAGAGGACCAAGGTTATCCGGCCTCCACTGCTGGTGGACAAGATTGTGTGCCGGGAGCTCCGGGACCCCGGTGAGGCATCTTGGGCCCCTGCTCCTGGGCGGCTGCTGTGCTGGGCAGGACTCTGGGCCTGGCTAATACTAACGTAGCCTTTACCTGACCAGGCGCCTTCCTCCTCATCCACCTGAATGAGTTCCACAGCGCTGTGGGTGCCTACACGTTCCAGGCCAGCGGCCAAGCTTTGTGCCGTGGTTGGGTGGACGCTATTTACAACGCCCAGGTGATGGCATATGGTGGCCTGTGGGTAGGTGGTGGCCAGGGGTCGTGGGGGGTGCTGGTGATCCCAGCTCACTCTGCCCCTGTGCCCACCGACCCCTACCTACAGAACCAGCTGCAGCAGCTGCGAGCCCAGGAGCAGCCAGGCAGCCAGCAGCAGCTGCAGAGCCTGGAAGAGGAGGAAGACGAGCAGGAAGAGGAGGAAGAGGAGAGCGGTGCTTCGGCCGCCAGCTCCCCCACCATCCTGCACGAGAGCAACCCAAGCCTGGACTCCCAACGCTGGTACATTTCCTCAAGGGCCCCTCATGGGTCCCAGCGGGGCAGGGACCGCAGCCCAGGACTCCTGGCTCTGAAGCTCCAGAGTTGGCACTGGGCAAGGCCCAGCAGGTCCCCTTCCTTAGCACAGCCTCATGTTGTAGACCCAATAGGGGCGCTGGAGGCTGCGCCATCTCCCAGAAGAATGCGGACAGGGAGGGTGGCCTTCAGTGTGAAGGCCGTCTCTGATCCTTTAGTGGGAGCCGGCCACTACTGTGGTCTGCAGCGGGCCCAGGAGCCCGCAGGTCTGAGCCTTGAGCCCCCAGGACACAGATGCAAACCTCTGTGCTTTGCCAGTCTTCCGGGCTAACTCTCCTCCTGACCCCACAGTGCTTCCGATGGCTCCACCGAAACCCTGGCCATGGTTGTGGTGGAGCCCGGGGAGATGCTGTCCTCCCCCGAGTTTGACGGTGGCCCCCTCAGCTCCCAGTCGGATGAGACCTCTCTGGGTACCACTGCTTCCTCCATCACCCCCACCTCCGAGCTGCTGCCCCTGGGCCCGGTGGACGGCCGCTCCTGCTCCATGGACTCGGCCTACGGCACCCTGTCCCCCACCTCCCTGCAGGACTTTGTAGCTCCAGCCACAGTGGCAGAGCCAACGCCCCAGCCTCTAGAGCCATCCGGAACCCCCTCACCCCCATCCTCCCCCTCTCCCCGACTCCGCCGCCGCACACCGGTCCAGCTTCTACCTGGCCTGCCCCGCCTGCTTAAGTCCAAGTCTGAAGCCAGCCTCCTGCAGCTGCTGTCTGGGGCTGTCCCCCGCATGATGCCCCTAGCTCCCAGCCGAAGCCTGTCCGAGCTCTGCCTGGCTGCTGCTGCCCCTGACACTAGGACTCAGGGCTCCTTGCTTCAGGAAGTAGGGCCCGGCTGGAACTGTCAGGGTTTGCCTAGTCTGGGCAGTGGCCCTGAGCCGTCAGAGCTGGAGGATAGAGCCAGCTGTCAGGCTGGGGAGCCTGCAGGCCCCACCAGAAGGAGGTGCAGGGAGTTGCCCTCCGGAACGTCGCCCCAGGTCCAGCCAGGGCCTCCTCCGGGGCTCTCAGCCCAGCACAGGAAGCTGACCCTGGCCCAGCTCTACCGAATCAGGACCACCTTGCTGCTCAACTCCACGCTAACTGCCTCGTGAGTTGGCCCAGCTGGGGTGTAGGGCAGATGGCCTGGGGTGCTGCGGCCTTGGGTAGGAGCGTGATTGGGAGTGGTTGCATCAGCATTTGGGATGGGATGTGTTGAAGGGGTCTTTGACCTGCCTAAAGGCTGGGACACAGTGTCCATGGTGGGTGGCAAGGGAAGGGCCCTGAGGTCAGCACAAGGATTTCACCATGACATCCTCCAAGGAAGGGTGTCTCTCTCTCTCCCCCTCCACACCCTGTAGGGAGGTCTGAGCAGAAAGACACCTTCAGGGGTACCACTGACCAAGGGACCGCAGACATACGCCGCTGCCTCGTGGTACCTGCTTCAGCTGCTGCCTCCTGAGCCCGAGTGTTGGGTGGGGCGCGGGGCCCTGCCCACCAGCTTGGCCCATTTGCACTTGCCAACGGATGGAGTGGAGGATGTTCAGCGGAACCTGTGGCTTGGGCTTCAGAATGCCCCACCTGCCCGGAGGGTCCCTTGTCCCCTACTCCTGTGATTACCAGCTCTGACCCTCTGGACTGGGCTCCCAGGACACTGGTCGCACGGCTACCTTCATCCGGCCTCAAAGGGGACCCGCCCCTGTCCCCAGTACTCACCCTCCCAGGCCTGCTGGCCCCCCAGGCTCCGGTTGGCTCTCTGTAAAGCTGCCTATTTATTGAGCAATGGTTCTTTTATAAAGCCTTGTATATATTCCCCTGGAGAGTCCTGTCTTGTGGGCTGCCCCTCTCCTGACATAGGTGGCTCAGCTCTGTGCCCCTCCAGCAGGACCCTGCAGGTGACATTGGGAAGCAAAGGCAGGAATGGGAAGGCACCAGTCAATGTCCCAAGAGCCGGCCTCTTCCTGCCAGAGCTGCAAGCTCCCAGTAGAGCCCTCCTGGGATGGTGCTGCTTCAGGGAGCTCACCTGTGAGCTAATGTCCTGGCAGGCTGTGGAAGGCACTCCCTAGGACCCAGGACTGAGTCCTCCCTCAGCTCACACCAGGTGTTCTGGGGAGGGGCGGTGGGGGGGACTTTGGGGTACTTTCCACTCACCCTGCTCCCTGGTGTCTGGGAACAGAGTCCCAGAGAGAAATCTCTGGCCCCGGTTTCATGCCTGAACGCGGGTTCTCAGGGATCGATCTAGACCAAGGGGTGGGGGCACGCCCCACGTGGGCGCAGGAAGGGCTGGGGGGTGTCCGCAGTTGGGCAGGGCATGCGTGCGACCTGCTTGCTGGGCGTCCGTTCGGAGAACTGCTGCCTCACCGTGTCCCACCCCCTGCCGCGGGTTGGGGGGGCGGGACATGGGGCGGGGCAACCCCGGGCACCCTTGCCTGTCGCCTGTTGCCCTGTTGCCCATCGAGGGCCCAGCACGCTACACGCGGCCATGGAGCCGCGGCCGACAGGCTGCGCGGCAGCGGGGGCTGCGGTGAGTAGGGCAGCAGGTGGCAGGGACATTGTGCTTTGAGTCAGGTGGAGGGCTCCAGGGGAAGGGGCTCTGCCTTAGGGGTGCCCCCGCTCCCCATGACCTACTTAGAGGCCAGGATGGGGTGGGGCCCTTCCGTTGAGAGGAAACACCTTTCCTGGGGCCAGGGGCTCTAGGGTCCTAGCGCACTGAAGGCTGTGGGGGTAGGTTCCTCCCTGGTGGAGGGGAAGCGTGAGGGGTTCGCAGGGGCCCCTCCTGGGCTGTACACTGGAGGGAGGAAGCAGGACCCACCCCCACCCACGGGCACCCCTTCTGAGAGGTGGTCGCTCGAGGGGCGTATGCACCCAGGTTCAGCGTCCCTGCCTCCCAGGTGCTGCTGCCGCCCTTGCTGCCGCTGCTGCTGCTGCTGGGAGCCAGGGCTCAGGGCAGCATTGCTGGCTCCAGGTGTGACTGTACCAGTGACACCCAGAGGAGGTATGGCCCGTTTTGTTGCAGGGGCTGCCCGATGGGTAAGTGGCTGCCAGGGTGGGGGACAGAGGCAGACTGGGCGGGGTGAGGGAGGAGAGGATGGGAGGTAGGGGTGGGTTTGGGGGGAGGGGAGGATGGCAGGGAGACTGGCGGGAGGTGCCACGTGCCCCCTTGGAGTGTCTGAGCCCTGTCTGGGTTCCACAGGGCACTACCTGAAGGCCGGCTGCACAGAGCCCTGCGGTGACTCCACCTGCCTCCCGTGTCCCCGGGGCACCTTCTTGGCCAGGGAGAACCACTATAATGACCGCTGTATCCGCTGCCAAGCCTGTGATGAGGAGGGTGAGGGGCTGCCCACTGCTCATGGGGGGACAGGCTGTGTGTGACCAGGGTCCTTCTGAAGGGGCTGGCCTGGGAACAACCTTCAGGCATGTGGGCCCTGTACCTCCCCTGCTCCTACCTCGGGGTGCTCTTTGCCTGCTGTCTTCCGGATGACGTCTGGTCCCCACCTGCCCTGGCTTTAGACTGGCCATCCAATGCCTGCCCCCCTCCCTCTCGGGGCAGCTCTGGCTCTCTTAGTCCCTCCATCCTCTGCAGTGCCCATCTCTACTCTATGGGCATCATCTCTGGCACTGACCCTGGCTCCCTGTGCCCTGCCAGCCTTCCAGGTGGCCTTGGAGAACTGCTCTGCGGTGGCAGACACCCGCTGCGGCTGTGCACCGGGCCAGCTTGTCGACTGCTCCGTCAAGCCATGTATAGCGAGTTCACCCTTCCGATGCCTTCCATGCCTGGACTGCAAGCCCCCCGAACACCACACACCTGTGCCCTGTGAGTCCACACACATGCGCGTGCACACAGACTCACGGACACACACATACGCACACCCCTCCTGCACACCCTTCCCCGTGCTGACCCACACCATCTCTTGGACCACAGGTTCCAGTGGTGACAGCAGCTGTAGGCCCTGCCCACCTGGCTTCTATGAACACAGTGATGGCTGCGTGTCCTGCCCCACGTAACTTCATGGGTGTCCTGGGCTAGTGTGAAAGGGCATGGAAATGGAATGGGAACTTGGGGGGGCCGGTGCTACTGGTGTAGGGGTACAAGAAAGGGCTCAGGAGAAAGGAGCGTGGCCCTGGAGTTTGTAGACCCTACTTTAGACAGGCATAGATTCGAAAGGGAGTTCTGGGTTCACCCTATGTCAGATAAAGAAGACAGTGTAGAATTTCTTTATTTTCTGCCAGACCTTCTTTTCCTTTCCTTTCCTTCTTTCTTTCTTTTGTTCTTTTTTTTGACGCAGAGTGTCACTATGTAGTTCAAGCAGCCTTTGAACTCACTATGCAGCCCAGGCTGCCCTTGACTCAGTGATCTTTCCATCTCAGCCTCCTGAGTGCTGGGATTGTAGACGCATACCACCATGCTGGGCTCAAAATTGCCTTTAGAAATCCTCTAGATGAATCCTAAAGAGGGGCCGGGGAGATAGCTCAGGTGCACAAGTGCCTGCCTGTCAAGTACAAGGTCCTGAGTTCGATCCCTGGTTCCAAAAAAGAAAACCTGAACAATCCTAAGGATTTTTTTGTTTGTCTGGAACCAGGATTTAAACTTAAGACTTTGTACTTGCCAGGCAGGTGCTGTAATGCTGAGCTACATCCCCTGTCCGTGTAATCACATGGACAGACACTTCCAAACTTGGATTGAGACTTAGGGCTTGCTGTGAGTTCGTCGACAAGTTTAGAGAAATAACCTCTTTGATCCACGGTTCATCCAGACATGGGGGTGCTAGAAGGCTGTTTTCAGGGCATGATTTTAAAAGCAAATGCTCCTTGCCCACTTACCCACCCAACTTCTTATTAGCATCTACCATTACCTGGACTCTCCTAAGAGCGGAGGCTACACGGGAAACCAGAGAGGGAAAAGTCCCTGCCCCAGGAGCTGACAATCCAGGAACCCCGCGGGCATCTAGAGGCTTAACAAAGAATGGCGGTTGTTCTAGTTGTTGGGACCCAAGAGACATTTCAGCAGTGCTTTGGAATGTTCTTGGGCAGAGAGGGGCACACAGGGCAGGGGTCTGGGGAGGGAATCTCCCCCACCCCAACTCCCCTGTGGGGATGTCATCAAGCCCATCCTGGGAGTTCACCCTGACTCAGTATCCCTCCATCACAGGAGCATCCTGGGAAGCTGCCCTGAGCCCTGTGCTTCTGTCTGCAGCTGGAGGCCGAGTAGGTAGCCCCTGGGATCCCAGCAGGAGGGCTGGGGTTGGCTTCCACCCGCACCCACCAGCTCCTCTTTCAGTGTTCTGGGTCCAGGTGCTTGTGACAGGCTTGCTGGTCCCGCTCCTGCTCGGGGTCACCCTCATCTACTTGTATTGGCGCTGCCAGGCTCATAAGCTGGTGGTTCCAGGTAAGTGTTCACATACAACACACACAGTCCCCGGGACTCAGGTCCAGAGGGGGTACTGAGGCTGGGAGGGTGAGACACAGGGATGCAAGAGGTGCTGGACTTTCCTCATGGCTGACCAAATCCTTTTTGTCTCTGTCAGCAGACAGAGCTGGCATGGAGGCCCTGACCCCGCCACAGGTGAGAATCTCAGTACACGCTTTCAGAAGGCCACCTTCTACACCTGGGAGAAAAACTCGTGACCCTGGTGCCTGGCTCCTTGGCTGGTTCAGTTTTAGATCTACTGGGCAAAGCAAGTTATCAGTGGATGAGCCTGACACAGCATCTGCCCTAGAGTGGCTCTCTCTCTGCGGGGGTCCATACAAGTATCTAGGAGATAATGCTCAGAGGGACTAGTGCCCCTGGGGTTGGGGACAAGAGGAGGGCCAGATGGTACACACCCCTGGGGAGGCTGAGACAGGAGAACTGCAAGTTTGAGCTTAGCCTGGGCAGTTTAGCAACTTAGTGAACTGACTCCAAAGAAAAATGAAAAAGCGCTGGGGATGTAGTTCAGGGCAAAGGCCCTGAATATTCAGTCCCCAGAACCACAGGATAGCTCAGAGGCATAAGCACCTGCCTGGTAAGGGCAAAGTCCAGAGTTCGATCTCCGGTACTACACACACACACACACACACACACACACACACACACACGTTGGAGGCTTACCGAGAGAGCAGGGCCTGTTGGGGGAGGTGGCTGGGGGTGCCGTCCACTGCCTGACCCAAGCAACCCCCACTCGTGACCTCATTTGCTAAGCAGGGCTGACCTAGGGTCTCTTGGCTTCCAGGCCTCCCACCTACCACCCACGGACGGCACACATGCCCTCCTTGAGCGCCCTGGCACCAATGGGAAGGTCTGCACTGTCCAGTTAGTAGACACCAGATGGACCCCTGGCTCCCCCCAGACCCAGGAAGTGTCCTGTCAACAAGTGCCGCAGGCCTGGGACCAGCTGCCCAGCCACACCCTCGGTAAGGGGCTTTCATTGGCCTGTGTCTTGATCCCAGCCTGGCTACTTCCCACCACCAACGCAAGTGCGGTATAATGCGGGTGCCTCGCCCTGTGCCACGGGGGTGCCCACCTCCTCGCTGCACCTTCGCCACGGTCCACTTCCCCAGCGGCTCCCTCTGGCCTTTCTGCAGGCTCTACTGCGGCACCCCCGCTCTCGCCAGCGCCCCCTGCAGGCTCTCCGGCTGCCGTGCTCCAGCCAGGCCCTCAGCTGTACGACGTGATGGACGCGGTCCCTGCGCGGCGCTGGAAGGAGTTCGTGCGCACGCTGGGGCTGCGCGAGGCAGAGATC
Source organism: Capromys pilorides (assembly GCA_004027915.1). NCBI lineage: Eukaryota > Metazoa > Chordata > Mammalia > Rodentia > Capromyidae > Capromys > Capromys pilorides. Next base: position 12,818 of record PVKN010010288.1, read on the forward strand.
GAGGCCGTGGAAGTGGAGATTGGCCGCTTCCGCGACCAGCAGTACGAGATGCTGAAGCGCTGGCGCCAGCAGCAGCCCGCGGGGCTGGGCGCCGTCTATGCGGCCCTGGAGCGCATGGGGCTGGACGGCTGCGCCGAGGACCTGCGCCTCCGCCTGCAGCGCGGTCCGTGACGCGGGGTCTCCTGTGGCTTTGGCGCTCAGGTGACCCTGGCGGAAGCCTTAAGTACAGTTACTTATGCGTGTAGACATTTTATGTCAGTTACTGAGTTTCCCGGCAGGGCCCTGCGTAGCAGCGCCTGCTGGCCTCGACGTCTGCTCCGCAAAGCCCCGCTGTGGCGCCAGCACAGGGGAGGGCGAGTGCGGGAAGGGCGCGAGATGGCCCAGCTGTCCTCTTGGCCCGAGTTGGGCTGAGCTCTTGGTATTAAATCAATGAAAACAAGTGGAGTTTTGGTGGTGCTGGTGGTTTGGGGTCCAAAGTGGTCCGGGCTTCATTTCCCGGGTCCTGAGCACCCTGATTTGGGGTCCACGGTGCAGCCCAGTGAGGCCCTCGGCCCCTGGACCCACTCTTTCCTTCCATATCTGCGTGGCCCAGTGACCCCCGAGAAGGAGAGAAAGTTGGAGTGATCCGAGCCCCAGGCGGTGGAGAGCGCTTTAATGGGGGGAGGGGGCATTGGTGGCCACGGAGCCACGGTGTAGGGCCGTGCCCTCCACGCTTCCCAGACAGTGAGAGAGTCAGGAGCTCCAGGGACCAGGGCATGCGCTGTGGGGAAGTTGATGGGACCCCAGGACCAGCGACTCCGCCCAGACAGGCAGGTTGCATCGTTTCCGGTAAACACATGACTGCGAGGAAACCCTCGGCGAGGACAAGAAATGGGGCCCTGGACAGGTCGGGCACAGATCTGGGTCGAGAAGGGAGGAAAACCCCTTCCCCGAGCTCGGGGCCGCCTCCACCCAGGATGTGCCGGCGACGCGGGTTCCGGGGTGCGGGGGAGGGGGCTGACAAAGTCACCACCCATGGTGGGGGCGGGGCCAGGGTCTGCTCTGGGCTCGCTGCCCTACCGGCGCCCTGCGGCGAGGGCGAGTGGGTCGGAATGCAAATGAGCAGCGTCATTTTGCGTCAACGGCTTGGGCACTTTTTCGGAGGGCTGGCGGAGGCTTAAGCGGTGCTGCGCTCCAGCGTGGGCCGGGGTGGGGGGTCAGGAAGGGTCGGGGCGTGGAGGGGGCAGGTAGCGCGGCTCCCAGCCCTTCCACACCGGCGGAGACAGAGGACACCCCACCACCACACCTCTCCGAGCTGGCGACGCTGCTGTCCCGAGGCTCGACGTCTCTTACTTGGGGATGTCCCCCTTCTTCAGGATGACCTGTCTCTGCCACGGAGCCAGCTTGGTCTCGTCGTAGCCCAGTGTCCGCAGCTTCTCCGACTGCTCTTTCTCTCGCTGCATCTCCTCTTGCTTTTGTCGCTCCTCTGCTTTTCTGCAGATGGGGTGCGGGCAGAACCCAGTGAAGCAGGGGCCAGACCCAAAGTGGCAGTGGGAGGAGCTACCAACGAGATAAGGGCTTGCCGGGGAGCAAATCTAGGTCACTGGGGCACGGGGGCTGAGTGGGAGCTGAGGTCGGATATTAGGGGACCTGGGATGTTACCAGAAGCAGAGGGGTTGGGTCACCCACAGTTCTGTGTAAGGCGTGTTACAAGACTAGGTGGCTGTTAGCACTCCAGGGGCGGAGGCAGGAGGATCACTGCAAGCTGAAGGCCAGCCTGGGCTACAAAGTGAGCTCAAAGACAGCCTAAACTGCATGGTGAAACCCTGTCTCAAGAAGATAAAAGAGGGCCGGCGAGATGGTTCAGTGGTCTAAAGCGCCTGCTTAGGAAAGCTCAGGCAACTGCAGGGACTGTGGTTCGATCCCCGGCACCACATGCTGTGCCAGCCCCCACCACCAGGGCAGGCTGAGCCAGCCACAAAATAAATAAAAATAAAAGAAACAAACACAACAAGCAAACAAATAAATAAATAAAATTAAAAAAAAAAAAAGAAGATAAAAGAAAAAAGAAAAGGGCCTAGTGGCTTGTTCCAGTAATCCTAGCTCCTTGGGAGGCTGAGACAGAAGGACTACAAGTCCAAGGCAAGCCTGGGCAACACAGTGGGACCTCATTTTACAAAAGCAAAAACCATCTCATTAATAATTTTGATACTGAGGCGAGCGAGGCATGGTGGTGTGTGTCTATAATCCCAGCACTTGGGAAGATGAGGCAGGAGGATTGCTCTGAATTCAAGGCCAGCCAGGGCTACAGAGTGAGCTCAAGGCCAGCCCGAATCGCACAGCAAAACTCTGCGTCAAAAAAAAAAAAAAGACACAGATTGGGCGTGGTGTCACCCACCTGTAATCCCAGCACTTGGGAGGCTGTAAACAAGAGGATCACTGTGAGTCTGATCTATGTAGTGAGACCCTGTAGATCCTGTACTAAATACAAAATAATAATAATAATAATAATAATAATAATAATAATAATAATAATAATCAGGGCATGGTGGCACATGCCTATTATCCCAGCACTTGGGAGGTTGAGACAGGAGAATCAGAACAAGTTCAAGGCCAGCCTGGGCTACAAAGGTGAGCTCAAGGCCAGCCTGAACTGTATAGTGAGACCCTGTCTCCAAAAGACAAAAGAGGGCCGGTGAGATGGCTCAGCGATCTAAAGCGCCTGCTTAGGAAAGCTTAGGCAACCTCAGGGACTGCAGTTCGATCCCCAGCACCACATGCTGCACCAGCCCCACCTCCAGCACAGGCTGAGCCGGCCATAGCATAAGTAAATAGATAAATAAATAAATAAATAAAGACAAAAGAAAAAAAAGGCTAGGAAAAAAAAACACATACACACACACACACATACACATAGGGTTGGGGAGATAGCTCAGTGGCATAAGGGCCTGCCTGGAAAATGCAAAGTCCTGAGTTCGATATCCATACCAAATAAACCCTCAAAATAAAAAAAATAAAAGAAAGAAAAAGAAAAAGGAAAAATGCCACCAAGAGTAATTTTGATATTGATTATACATGGAAATAATATTTTTTAGGGCTGGTGAGATGGCTTAGTGGTCTAAAGTGCATGCGTTGGCAAGTTTAGGCCACCACAGGGACCAGGCTCAATCCCAGGCACCACATGCTGCGCCACCCCCCACCCCCAAGGAAGGCTGAGCGGGCCATAACACAAACAAATATGTAATGTGGTTTAAGAAAATAAAATAGGGCTGGCGAGATGGCTCAGCGGTCTGAAGCACCTGCTTAGGCAACCTCAGGGACCGCAGTTCGATCCCCGGTACCACATCCTGCACCAGCCCCACCCCCAGGGCAGGCTGAGCCCGCCATAATATAAATAAATAAAAAATAAAAAAACTTAAGAATATAAAACTTTAAAAAAATAATATTTTTTATATATTGGGTTAAATAAAACATGAAATTCATTATATACATATTATATCTCAGAGCGGTTACTAAGAAAATTTAAAAGTATACCTGTGCCTCATCCTATACTTCCTTTGGACAGCCCTGGGCTAGACTGGCAGGGAAGAAGCTGATTGGGAGGACAGGTGGTGAAGGGACTGGTCCTGGGGTTGGAGGAGCCGTGGGGTAGAAAGGCTAGGTTAATAGGAGACAGGAACTGAGTAATTCAGGAACAAGGTTGTCAGAGCAGGAGAGCTTGACCTCGGGAACAGGTGCTTAACGACTGGGGGAGAGGTGTCTGGTGGTATTGCCAGGAGCACAGAGGTCATCCTACACAGGCTGAATGACTGGAGGTGGCCAGGAGAGGGCTGGATGGGGGACCAAAGAACAAGCCTCTGGCTGGGTGGGGGCGGGGAGGCAGGCTGGAGCCAGCCCTGTACTCACCGTTTCTGCTCCCTGGAAGGAGAAAGAGACAGCATTAGTTGGTGCCACCACCGTAGGGACAGAGCAGTCACCCTGCCGGAGGGACAGCTCTCTCCTGAGCCCCAGCTCACCTCTCCTCTTCTAGCTTCTTCCGAAGGAGGTCCCGCCTCCAGGCAGGCAGGCTGGCCAGCCGAGCCTCCTCCTCCTCCTCCTGAAACACAAGCACAGAACTTTAGGACCCCAACAGCCTGGGCCCAGGGGACTGCCCTCCCACACCAGCAAGACACAGGGCTGCTGGGAGAGACCCTTTTGGTGTCTCTGTGGTAGAGATGGAGGGGGGAGCCACTTGCCCCCAGAGCCCCAGGCCTGTGTCCTAGAGGTGGCACCAGAGATGAGAGAGTATAGGTTGTACAAAGGGCACAGGAGAACAGTGGCTCCAGGACTGTCACCCAGGATATCTGAGCAGATGCAGACCTGAGCTCTCATACGCCTGGTCAACTCTGGGAGGCTCAGCTGCCCGTGGGCTCCCGGGAAAGACCTGTCCCATGCTTGCCCTGTTTCCTGGGAAGCCAGTCACCACTGCGGAACTGCAGGGACATCATGGTGGGGGACCCAACACAAGCAGCTTCCAGCAAAGCGTTTTATTCCTTGGATGTTACAGAAGCAGGGTCTGTACATATCACACATGCGCAAGCCTGAGTGGGTGGCCAAGGAGGTAGCCATGGGTTCCCGTGAACGACCAAAGACAGGGACAGCACCACGCCACCACAAGGCTGCCCGCTGGGCGCCACTCCACGAGGCTGCTCAGCTCTGCCACCTGACCCCACACACATCCCAGCCAGGTCATGGCCATGGCCCTCTGGCTGGGCCACTGCCCCCCCCTCCTGCCTCCAGGGGACCCGTGCATGTGGCCTTTCACATTGGGCTTTTTCTGCGCGCTCCTGGCCTCTGCAGGGCTCCAGCCGGGCGCCCAGGTCTGGGTTAAGATGCTTGAGGGCCAACTCTGTATTCACCAGCTCAGATGTCAAACAGCTCAGCCTCCTTCTCCTTCCAGAAGGAGAAGCTGCGGTCGATGTACCGGCAGATGTCTTCGTTGCTGAACTCCCCCATCTCAGACAGCAGCTCCAAGGGGTCCTCCGCAGGGGCCTCAGAGGGAGGCAGGCCTGAGACTGAGGCCGGGGGTGGTGCGGCAGGAGGGGGCTGCGGCGCGGGGCCTGGGGGCTCGGGCTGCCCACTGTGCCCATCCTCTAGGTGTGCTGGTGCAGCCTCTTCGCCGGGCCCCTCCTCCTCCCTTTTCTTCTCCTCCCCTTGCGTCTCCTCTTCTTCCTTCTCCTGCTCATCTTCCTCTTGCTCTTCTTCCTTTCCGGCCTCTTCCTGGGCTGGCTCAGCCTCTGGGCTGTCTCCGAAGAACTGGCGCCTAAGATCCTCGAAGCCGTCGTCCCAGCCTCGCCGACCGGCCTCCACCTCCTCCATCACCACGCGGTGGAAGAGGCGGATGAGCTCCCACGGGTGGCTGCCCAGCCGGTCAAACATCTCGTAGCACAGCAGGTGGCGGAATTTGCGCTCCTCTCGGCTCAAACCCATCTCGAGCAGCTGGAAGTAGCCAAGCATGAAGAGATCCAGCGTAAGGCTGTCGTAGCGCCGGGGCGCCCCGCTGTCCAGGGGCGGCAGGAAGTGTTCAGGCCAGTACAGGCCGTGCGCCAGGCGCAGGCCTTGGGATTGGCGCGCGGGCACCTGCCGAAGCAGGCTCCGCCAGCGACCCAGCAGCCTGCCCACCACTTGCCGCTGCTTCAGCAGGTGCAACAGCCGCTGGTCCGGTTTGCAGGCCTCAGCGTCGCCTGCCGGTTGCTGGAAAGCAACGTCACCGGCCTCAGGGCTGGGATCTGTGCCAGCAGCCACCACTCGAGGCAGCAATCTGCGCAGGCGCAACTGAGCATGACGCCCGGGGCCACGAAAGGTCCACTTGCGCCAGTGCTCCAGAAAGAGGTAGACGATGCGCTCCTTGCGCATGTCGATGTAGTCCTGCACGCCCGGCAGCTCGGCAGCCAACGGCTGTCTGCATACCAGCTGCTCAGACTCTGACACCGCCTCCTCCTTGTCCTGAGCCTCCTCGGGCACATCCAGGGTCCCCACGGGCTCCTCGGCGGCCAGCAAGCCCTTGCTGACCGCAGCACTGGGCTGACTGGAGCCAACCTCCACGTAGTCCTCTTCAAGGACAGGCTCTCGGCTTGGGCTGCTGGCCGGTGAGGGGGATGAGTGACGTGGAATGCACACGGGCTCTGCGCCCTGGGCACGTAGCTCGTAGGTGGCACGGAGGTGCCGAACGGAAACGCCACACTCGAGGATCTCGCGCGCCACAGCCTCGCGGCACCAGCTGAGCGAGTGCGAGCGGCCCAGGCAGAGAGGCCCAGGCCTGGAGGGCGCGTCGGGCAGGGGCGCCAGGGGCTGGCCCGTGTCGGCAGTCAGCAGCTCGGCCAGGTGTGCGGGCCGGCCGCCCAGCGCCGCCAGCAGGGAAGCCATGCTTTTGAGCAGCGTGGAGATCTTACTGCACCAGGCGGGCAGGCTGGTGGCTCGGCCCTGCATGCGACGCGGGTCGACGGTGAAGCGCGGTGCAGAAAGCGCGGCGGAGATGGGCAGCAGCTGCTCCAGCTCCAGCTCCAGCTGCTCCAGGCGCGCCTCCAGCTTCTGCGCCTTGTGCAGCACCTGCAGGTTCTCTATTTGCTGCTCGATGCGGAGGATGTCGGTCTCGGTCATGAGCTCGCCGAAGGGCCCGAGGATGGCGTCGTGCTCGCGGATGTACCTCCAGCCCTCCCGGGGGTAGCAGCACGAGCTGGCTGATGTCAGCTATGCGGGGAAGACAAGAGAGGGGAGGGAGGCGCGTCTCCCTCTGGCCCAGCTCCCGCGCTGGGCACCTTTTGCATGTCCTGGGTGGTGTAACGGCTCTGCGGGACTGCTGCAGGGACGGGCCGCGCCTAGCCTGCGGAAACGGCACTCTTCAAGGCTTCGGCTCTGGACTCTGGGCAGTGTCCACTTGGTCCTCCGGCGGGGGCACAGCCGGCCGCTGGGTGCCGCTGCAAGGCGGAGAGGGTAGGCCGGCAGGAGGGCTCTCCTTGCTGGCTTGGCCACTCATTACACCACCCAAGAACATGCGAAAGGTGTGGTCGCTGAGCAGCCTGGAGCCTCCTCCCTCGCCGCCAAGGCCTGCTAACTCCAGCCCAGACCCCTGCAAGACCTCGCAGGCCAGGCCACTGACCCTTCCCGGACTCTGCTGCGGCCCAAGTCCTGGCTACCCTGGTGGTCAGCGTGCCATGTGCTGCCTCTGGACAGGGCTCACACATGCTACCCTTTCTGATCTAATTTTCCAGGTTGGACTCGAACTTGCCAATTCTCCTGCCTCAGCCTCCAGAGGACTGCAGATGTGCACCACCGCACCGTTTCCTTTGTGCATTTGGAACAGGGTCTCACTACACAGCTCTGTAGCTTCCCCCACTCTGGGATTACAGGCGTGCGCCACCACACCCAGACTCGGTCTCTAGCTCAGTGCCCCGGGCATGGAACCAACGCTGTATATGGGACTGGGCTTGCCAAAGCAGGCACTTGGTCAGCTGAGCTGTCTCGTCAGCCCTTCCTCTTTTCTTTGCCCGTCAATTTTCTCTTGTCACCTCTAGGTCACCTCTCAGATACCAGCTCTTTCATTCTGGGCTCTGCCTACCTTCACACACAGGCCTCCCAGCTCATCGTGAGCTCCTAAATTGCATCACCATGTACGAATGCCAATTGCCATCTCCCCACATGGGCACCCCTGGGCTGCCTGCTGTCCCAGGAGAAGCCCCTCCAGCTCAGCTCCCACAGCCCAGTCCTCGGGCCACAGCTTCTGTGACTTTCAGCACACCCTCCCCTCTACCTTCTCCCCCTCTCCCCGCCCCTCCCCAGGCCATTTCTTGCTCAAGATCCAAATCTTGCCTCAGATGCTGCCACTCCAGCCCAAACGGTGACCACAGCACTGGCCGAGGTATAGACCCAGCTGCTTCTCCAGGTGCCACTCTCTCTCACCACCCTGACCCACTTCCTGGGGGACACTTAACTGCTTATCAGCACAGTCGGGGTAGCCGCCCGGGAGGCAGGCTTCAGTAAGTTCACCACAAAGCCCTAGAGGCTACAGCAGTGTGTGGAGCACAGAGAGGGCACTCGGAGCACTCGCTACTCAAACGAATAGGAACCATCAGCTACAGATGTGCAGCCCATCCTACAGATGTGGACCATGGCATGGCAGGGACAGAGTCTGCCTGAGACCCAAGTCCTCAGGATGTCCTCAGCCTAAGCCAGAAGTTTGTTAGAAATGCAGTTTCCACCCCTGTGCCTTCCAGAGGCCAGACGGGTCTGTAAGCAAGTGCCAGAGGATTCCTAGGCACACGGCCACCTCCCCTCAAAGGGCAAACTACCGGGGCTGGGGAGACTGGGCCAGTCCTGGGGACTTGGTCCTGCCACCCCCGTTTTCTTCAGAGGTAGTGAGCGCTGCCAGGGATTGCAGGGCCATAGCAGGCCGAGGGGTGGCATGGGGAAGGAGCTGTTGGGGCCGTGCGGATCCTGGGGTGCTCTGGGCAGCGCGCCCACCCACCTTCCGCCTCTGCTCCTCCTCCTCCTGCATCTTCAGCTGCAGCTTGCGCACCATCACCTGCCGCTTCCACTCGGGGATGGGCCGGCCGTGCTCGTCATGCGTGGGGATGAGCGACTCCACGTCCAGCTGCACACCTGGGGCAGGTGTAGCGGGTGGTGCTGGCACCACCATGGTGCCATTGAGAAGGGGCTGAGGGCCTGCAGCTGGTGGGGTGGGGCTCCGGGCCCGAGATGGCACGGGCGACACTGGTGGCAGCGGTGAGTCAGGCTGCAGGGAGAAGCAGCGGCGCTGAGCACTGGCACTGGGCAGGCGCGGGGAGCCGGAGCGGGGCTCTCGCCTGCCTCCTACCTGGGAGGCTGGCTGCCCGCTGCCGGAGAACACTGTGGTCAGCCCCTTGCTCTGTGGTGTTGGCTTCAGGCTCTTGCCTGCCTTAATCTCAGCCAGTAACTCCGAGTTGTCACCCGTCGGGGACATCATGTTGAAAGATTTGGTGCCTGCCATGGAGAAGGGGTGCTGGTTGGTGCCAGGGTCCCGGGCCCAGTACCCAACACCCCTGATGCCCCTCTGAAACCTTCCCAAGTCTGGATGGGCGGGGCCCTCCCTGGGCCCAGGGATAGCTTTCCAGATCCTAAGGGTACCCTGGGTGGCTGTCAGGGCGCCCAGAGGTGAACCCTCGGCTCCCAGCCACAGCAGCCCCACCATCCTCATAACCCCACTCACAGTGTGTGGAGCCCCTGCCTGGAGGCCTCTGGGAGTTCATGGTGGCTCCTGGGCTGGCCCTGAGAATTCCAGCCACTCACTGCCTAGCTCCAAAACACTACCTGGAGCCGGGCACTTGACCTTCGTCCCCAGCCATGGCTCTGCCCCGGCAGGGTGGAGTCTCCCTTTGGCCCTCTCCCCCTGTCTCAGCACAGCCCTGTGACCCTTGGACCGAGCCGACTGGGGCACCTCTGATCACATAGACTCAGGACCCTGGAGCATCAGCACCCAGCTAATCCTCCCCGTGCCCACACCCACAGACAGACAGACAGACAGACAGACAGACAGACAGACAGACAGATCGGCAGACACACTGATTGCGAGCGGGAAGCACAGCATGGCCAAGCACTGCTGAGTTCTGGGAGTCCCGGGAAGGAAGGAGGCGCTGACAAAGGACATGGGAGAGGGCACCCCGGAAGCGGAGCCAGGCGGCCAGCATGCAAATGCCTGGGCACAGTTTGCATTTTCCGGTGCAGCTGGCAGAGGTGAATGGGGGCTTGGGGAGGGCTGATTTTGGAGCCCTGAGTAAATAGTCAGGTCTGGAGAGGGTAAGAAAGAAAACTGGCCCAAAGCTTCTGGATGCCCAGGCTGGGGATACCAGAGTGTGTCACAAGGAGAGGAAAAGAGGGGACAGTACAAGCGGCTGGCGCATTATTTAGGCAAAGCTGTCAGCCAGGTGCAAAATGCTGTCCCCAAAGGTGGTGGTGGGGGATGTGTCCAGTAGAGGGACCCTCGGTGGCAGGCAGGTGCACTTGCCTGCAGGCCCC
>PVKN010010289.1:0-22804 GCA_004027915.1 Capromys pilorides
AGATTCCTAGATACATATGAATTAACAAAACTGAATCAAGAAGATATAAAAATTCAGAATAACCCAGTATCAGTGAATTAAATTGAAATTGTTAAAAAAAAAACTACCAACAACAAAGAAAAGCCCAGGTCCTGTTGGATTCACTGCTGAATTGTATAAGAAGTTTAGAGATAATATAATATGAACTCTTCTCAAACTCTTAAATGAAATTGGAAGGGAAGTGATATTCCCAAACTCATTCCTGGAGGTAAGTATTATCCTGATACAGAATGACCCAACCAAAAAAGAGAAGTACAAGGCAATCTCCCTAATGAACATAGATGCAAAAGTCTTCAACAAAATGCTAGGAAACAGAATGCAGCCAATCATCAAGAAGAGTATACACCACGACCAAGTGGAATTCATCTCAGGAATTCAGGGATGGTTCAATATATGCTAATTCATAAATGTAATACACCACATCATCAGAGCCAAAGACCTAAATCACATGACCATCTCAACAGATGCAGTAAAAACCTTTGACAAATTCCAATACTCATTCTTGATAAAACCCAATACAAACTTGGAATAGATTTTTTTTTTATCGCAATCTCATAAAAGCCATCTTTGACAATCCAATAGCCAACATCATTCCAAATGGACACAAACTAAAAGCCTTCATTTCAAAATCACGAACAAGACAAGCATGTCCACTGTCACCACTCCAATTCAATATAATTCTGGAAACATTAGCCAGAAGAATTAGATAAGAGAGAAATAAATACTGTTTGGAAAGGGAGAAGTTAAATTATCATTATTTGCGGATGACATGATTCTCTCATAGATGACCCCACAAACTCCACCAAGAAACTTGTAGGTTTAGTGAACAAATTCAGTAGCACAGCAGGATACAAAATCGACACTCACAAATTGATAGCATTCCTGGACACAACAAATACACCACAAGAGAAATTAGGGAAAACACAAATTTTCACAATAATATTTTTAATTAAAATTTTTTGTACAGGGTCTCAGCACTCAGCTCAGACTCATAGTGACGCAAACCATGTGCTACCACACCAGGTTTTGGTGGCCAGCTGGGTGGGCTCAGGCCAGGGCCAGCAAGACATGTGGTACCTGGGATCAAACCCAGGTTCGTGCACTTGCCAGGCGAGTGCTCAGAATTCTGAGTTATCTCCCCAGCCTCACAATATTTTTTTTAAATGACATACTTAGAAATCAAGTTTGAGAATGAATTAGACTTATAGAATGAAAATTATAATACACTGAAGAAAAGAGATTGAATATGACTTCAGAAAATGGAACGATATTCCTTGGTCATGAATTGGAAGAACTTTTATTGTGAAAATGGCCATCTTCCCAGAAGGGTTGAACAAATTTAATATAATCTGTATCAAAATACTATTGGCATACTTCAAAGAACTAGAGAAAAAAAAATCCAACAGTGTATTTGAAACTATACAAGATGTGGAACAGCAAAAGCAATTCTGTGCAAGAAATCTTAGTGAGGACCCAGCATAATCCTTGATCTGAAATTATACTACAAAGCCATGGAGATAAAGTCAGCACTGTATTGGCTAAAACAATAGAGCTAAAAGTCAATGGAACAGAATAGAAGATGTAGACATAATTCTAAACATAAACAGCCACCTTATCTTTCAGAAAGGGGCCAAACATGTCCACTGGTAGAAAGTCTCTTTAATGAATGGTGCTAGAAACATTCACTTTCCACATGCCAAAGATTAAAACTAGATCTATTTCTTTCACCATGCATTAAACTAAAATTGTAATGGATAAAAGAGATAAACATTAAAGCCAGGGCTGGGGAGACAGCTTGGCAGTCTAAGCACCTGCCTGGCAGGTGGAAGGATGCCCGTTCAATCCCCAGTACTGCATGCCACGCCAGTACTGGAATCCTGCAGGTACCACACTGGCCACTGAAACTGGGCATGGTGGCACATTCCTGTAATCCCAGTGCTGCAGAGGCTGAGAAAAGAGGATCACTAGACGTCCAAGCTGTGTAGCAAGACCCTATACCAAATAAAGAAAGAAAGGAAGAAAGAAAGGAAGAAAAAAGAATGATAGATTTAGGTTGAGAGAGCCTTTTTACTAAGATGTCAAAGGTGAAGAAGGAAGCCCCTGTTCCTCCTAAAGCTGAAGCCCAAACAAAAGCTTTGAAGGCCAAGAAGGCCAAGAAGGCCATGCAGAAAGCCATCCACAGCCACAAAAAGCAGAAGATAGGAATGTCCTCACTTTTCATCATTTCCAAGAAACTGTGGCTCTGGAGGCAGCCCAAATGCCCTCAGAAGAGCACCCCCAGGAGAAACCACTATGCCATCATCAAGTTCCCCCTGACCACAGAGACAGCCATGAAAAAGATCGAGGACAACAACACACTCATGTTCATTGTGGATGTCAAAGCCAGTAAGCACCAAATCAAATAAGCTGTAAAGAAGCTCTACGACATCAATGTTGCCAAGGCCAATACTAATCAAGCCTGATGGAGAGAAGGCATATGTTCAACTGGCTCCCAACTATGATACGTTATGCTGCCCATGAAATGGACCATCTAAACTGCGTCCAGCTGGCTAATTCTAAATACACAATTTTTTTCCCTGAAAAAAAAAGATTTAATAAATAAATATTAAAACCAAAACAATAAATGTAGTGGAAGAGGAAGTAGGTAGAAATCTTGAAGATATAGGTATAGGCAGAAACTTAATGAACAAAACTGAAACCTTATGGAGAAATATTACAAAGAAGCAATGAATGTGATCTAATCTTATTGAAAACGTTTTGCACAATGAAAGAAGTCACCAATAGAGCAAAAGGACAACCTACAGAGTTACAAAAATCTTAGTCAGTTGTCCATGAGATAAAGGGCCAATATTTACTTTTTTTCTTTTTTGGTACTGGGAATCAAACTCATGATCTCATGTTCAGCAGGCAGGCTCCATGCTGCTGAGCTATATCCCCAGTCCAGGACCAATATCTAGAACTTATAAAGAATTGGAAAATATTAGACTTCCTAAATTCAAAGACCCAATACAAAAATGGGCATCTGACATGAATACACACTCCTCAGATGAAGAAATGCAAATGGTAAATCATATATATATATATATATATATATATATATATGTATATTTCAACAACATTGATTATTAGAACAATGAAAATTAAAACAACACTGAGATTTCATCCTGTTCCAGAAAGAATGGCTATCATCAAGAAGTCAACCAATAACAAATACTGGCAAGGCTATGGGGAAAAAGGAACCCATTTCCATTGTTGGTGGGAGTGCAGGTTGGTGCAACCTCTGTGGTGTGGAGATTGCTGCAATGGTAAGATTAGGGGTCCCATTCCACCCAGCTATTCCCCTTCTGGGTATCTTCATAGAATAATTGCAAAAGTCAATCCATAGTGACATATGTGCACTGATGTTCATAGCAGCACAATTTGTAATAGCTAAATTTTGGAAACAGATGTCTACCAACTGATGAATGGATAAGAGTGATGTGCTTTTAAAATATGTAATGCAGTACTACTCAGCCATAAAGGATAAATTGGAGAGTTATGTAGGTGAGTGGACGTTACATGAGACCATATTCATAAGTGAAATAAATCAGACCCACATGTGTAAACACCGTATTGTCTCACTAGTGTGAGAAGCTGAACAAGTAAATAAGATCCAAACTGAACAACAGATTTTGTAAATTGGGAAGAAGCTGTACAAAACAAAAGAGAAACTGATAGTGAAAATGGGAAAGGAAGGAAGGGGAAGGGGAAATATATGGGAGGCTGAAAACAGGAGAATCACTACAAGTCCTATCTATATAGTGAGAACCTGTACACTCTGTAGACCTTGTCCTAAATTCATTAAAAAAAAAGGAGTTCCAGCCCTGCTTCAGAAAGTTGCAAAAAATATGAGATACAAATATTTGAAGTAAGGCAGAGTATTTTGAGAGAGACTAACAGCAGTGTATATTTTACTGGTATTAATTTTTAAAATTTAAACAATCACTGTAGTTTATTTTTTTCTGTATTAAGGACAGGGTCTGTAAGGTTCTTGCTACGGAGATCAGACTATAGTGATTCTGTTTTCAGCCTCCCAAAGTGCTGGGATTATAGGTGCACACCACCACATCCAGTCTCAATTGGGCAGGGCCAGCACGGCACGCCAGGGACTGAATCCCCGCCCCTGAGCTCTGCCTAAGCAGGGCTTTTGTCTGCTGAGCTATCAAGCCAGCCCTTGTAGTTTTTTATTATATCTTGCAGTATTCACCTGGATCATGCCACCCACTACTTTCCTCCCTCCCTCCCTCTCTCTCTCTCTCTCTCTCTCTCTCTCTCTCTCTCTCTCTCTCTCTCTTTCTCTCTGTGGTACCAGGGATTGAACTCAAGACCTTGTACTTGCCATGAAGGCATTTATTCTACTGAGCTATGTCCATGGCCCCCAAACTTTCATTACAAATATCCAATCCTCTTTGAGAACTTGAACAAATATTATTTTATTTACTCTTTTCATCATCTCAGTAAGAAAGGTGATACTAACCTGCTTGTACATATAAGGAAATAGAAAGAGAGATTAAATTTTTCAGACTTTATATGTAGAAGAGAGAATTTGAAATCAGGTCCCTCTAACACTTTAGCTTATTGTTTAGAAAGCAAATAAAAAATATCAAAATCTTGCACATGGTTATTCATAAGGCTGGTTCTATTATAGGTCATAATCATAATCACTGGATTTCAAGTTATGATTTACAGTTCACATACATTTTCATATAAAGCATCTAACTAATAATTTTGTAAGCTAAGTAATACAGATACTATTATTATCTTACTATATCAATAAGAAAAATAATAACAAAGCCCTGTGATTTTCCCAAGGTGTCTAGTACTCACTTTATATAAATTTACTGAATATTAAATGATATTTTCTAAGACCAATAGCAGCAAATGAGTAAAGTTTACTACAAACTAGCATGATGGCTGTGCAATGTTCTTTTGATTAGAATAAGACTATCTCTGTACTTTATTGTCTTTCTCCTGCTCTGATATGAAATAAGAGACTTGGAAGTACAGTAAGGGAAAGAAAATAAAATAAGAATTGAATGATAAGAAAAGCTAGGAAGATTCAGCAAAGTTATCCCTCTTATTACCTGATAAAATTTTTTCAGGTAAGGAGAGCCCAATGATTGAGCAAAACACTTTGGTGGATTCATGCAAAAGGATGGCTCTTTGAAAAAAAAAAGCCCCAAATTGACAAACTCTTAGCTAGACTAAGCAGGACAAAAAAGGGCAAAAATTAGCATTACAAAGAATCTGATTTCACTATAGCCTGTACATGTAAAAATAACATAAAATGTTATTACTGACTTTTTATGAGCAGAATATATTTATTAGGGGAAAGAAAGCTCTTATCTGAGTGAAGGACAGGAGGGGGGTCCTGAGTGGGTGATCCCCCTGTTATTACTGACTTTATCACTACATATTGGACAAATTAGATAAAGTGTACAAATTTCTTGAAAGAATCACTTACTAAAGATAAATCAGAAAATCTTACTAGCTCTTTCTCTACATATTCAGAAAGGTTGCATTTAATATTCAAACCTTTCCCCAAAAGGAAATTCTAATCTCAGAGAGCTTCCTTGGTAAATTCTGACAAATATTTGAGTATTATGGTGTAAGCAAAGCATGGTGGACATTGTAATCAGAAAAATTAACACATTACAGTTTAAGGAACATATAGTATTATTACATGAACTCTTTGTTAAGCCAGGATTTTACAAGGTCCATATGATACCAAACTATGAAAAAAGTTCATCACAAGAAAAGAAAACTAGAGACTAATACCCCTTTGGAAGCAGGAGTAAAATTCTCAATTCAAAACTAGCTACGTGCATGTGTCATTTGCCAATTATTGCCCTCAGTTCTAAATGTACCTTTTCATGTAAGCTCTCAATATAATAATCTCTTCAAGCATTTCTTTATAGTGAACATAATGGCTTTCTCTAAAAAAGGCACTGGAGAAACACTGAAAGTGGTTTTCTGATGTTTGGGGCTCTGGAAGTAGATCTATGTTATGGGTATAAAAAACTTCAGCCTCTAAGCCAGAACTTGTATCCATATACAACTTTGCAGCTCCAGCCTGTTGATAACTTTTTCACAGCTTTCTTGACAAAATAAACTTGAGCCCCTTCACAACCTGCCTATGGCTACCCATTCATCTTCAACTGCTTCATTTCAACCTCCTGCCTGGACTCTCTAGGGGAAATCTTTTCATGATGTGCACATAGCCTCTTATGACCTTCAGCGAGTCACACTGAGAAGTCATTCTTTCTGCAAAATCTCATCCCTAAGTTCCACTTGGGCAAACCATGTGACCTAAAGTCTTTCAAACATCAGCACCACAGTAGCAGAAATCCTATAGCAAGGTAAGTCTTGGTCTTGCTCCATTGCTAGATTGGTCTCAGGAGGTTGTGGGCTCCAGATATAACCCAGTATTATGGCGTTGATGGCCACAAAGCTGCCAACCATGTTCTTTCTCGAAAAACAATAGACTGATTGAGTGAAAAAAAGGGAGATAGGAAACAAGTTGTGGCAGGACAGCCTATATTCATTCATTCCATAGTGGGTCTAGATTTGGCAAAATTCCAAGGTGCTCGAACACAATCCACTGAGTGTAAACGAGGCATCTGGCTCTACACTGGCTGTTAGTGGAGACTAGCACGTTTGGAATCCTGTTTTTAAGTACTTTTGAAGTACATGATAGAAAACAAAGCAACTGCAGATTTGGTGTAAACCAGGGCATGGACCTGTATGTTGAACCTGTGACAAATATCAGCAGTAGTCCCCCTGCAAACCTGGAGTTAGGATGTAGGCTACTGCTGAAACAGCAGGAGGATCCACAAGCTGACAGGAAACAGAAGATTGCTTGAAATTTCTAGGATAGGAACAAACAAAGGTAACTACAAAGAATGGAAAAAATACGTTTCAATGTGCAGATTATGTCATACATCAACAAGTACCAACAATTTTTAGGGACTCGTGATCTTAAACAAAAAAAGGTGACAGAAAGCAGTAGCTGCAAACACTTGAATGGAAAATAAAAACAAATTATTTTAAGGAGACTCAGCAAGCATTAAGAAAACAAAGATAAATGATCCAGTATTCTACAGAGAAGCTTAATAGAGAGGTTGAAGTAATTTAAAATTGAAATATAAACTGCAAGTATATTGTTTAGTGAACATACAAATGTAATGGCATCAATAACAACACAGATTAAACAAAAGAACTGTCAAGCCCAATGATAGGTTATTTGAAAATATACAGTTGGAGGAGAGAAAAGAACAAAGAGGAATGAAGGAAGTTTACTGGAACTTTAGATCAACATTGAGCAAATGTTCAAGTTACTGAGGTTGAAGAGGGACTTCAGATATCAAATGAGTAAAAAGCTCACTCAAAGAAACAACAGAAAAAAACTTCCTGAATACAGAGCATAAAAACATCCATGTAAAGGGAGGTCAAAGACCACTAGTTATATATAACTCAACCAAATATACTACAGATAAATTATATAAGTTCTTAATGGTTAAAGATGAAAAGATAACCTTCAAAACTGCCAGAGGGGAGAAAAACTGCCATAGAAAGGGTGTCCCAGCTTGCCTGACCATAATTTTTTTCAGCAGAAATTTTATAAGCCAGGAAAAAATGACCTGAAAGTTGTGTTAATACTAAAGGAAAATAACTTTCAGCAGGGATATAGTACCCAGAAAAGCTATCTTTTAGATATGAAAGAAAGATAAACATGTCTTTAGATACTGATAAGAAAGGATACACTTGATCTTAGCAAAAAGACTGAGAAGCCTTTTTTATTATTTATAATTTTTTATAAATAACTTTTATTATTTATCTTTAGATAAATAAAAGCCCAGAGAATTTGTCACCACTGAACCTGTCTGGAAGGACTGGTTAAAAATTAGACACTGATAAAATAAAAACAAACACAGGAAGTATAAACTTCACTAGCCAAATAATTATACAGATCAATTGAGAGTGCTATAATATTGTAAACATGATGTGTACAACACTTAAATCATTTTTAAGACTGAAAACAAACAATTAAAATAATGAGATTACATTTCTGTGCTAAGAAGTAAGCAATATATAAAGATATATAATCAATAATTCAAACTGTGGGGGAGAAATGGAGCACAAGTGTAGAGTTATTTATTTATTTGACGTATTTGGTACAGGGTCTCACTATGCATCTCAGACTGGTAGTGATCCTCCTGTTTTTAGCCTACCCAGTGCTGGGATTGCGGGCATGCAACATCACTCCTAGACTCAGTGGCTGGCTCCGTGTGCCTGTGGTGGGGCCAGTGCAGCATGTGGTGCTGGGGATCAATCCCCAGTCCCTGACTTGCCTAAGCAGGTATTTAGTGTACTGAGCTATCTCGCTATCCCTGAATATTTTATTAATATGTTTACCCCTTTCTGTTACTTCTTTTCCTGTCACAATATAATGGGAAAACAGCTTATTATAATAAGACGATTTTATATAAGCTTTGTTGTAAGCACATAGCAAAAATAGATAATTAGCAATAAATTAAAACATACTACTAGAGAATATCCCTGAACCAAAAAGGAAGGCTGTAAGAGAGGGAGAAATAAAGTTACTATTATCAAACTACAAACAAATAACAAAATAGCAGTAGTATGACTATCAATAATTACTTTAAATGTTCATCAACATAATCCATTATTAAATTGTACAAAATAAAATATACAGACTGAATGGATTGAAAAAAAAAGATCCAACCACACATTCTTTATAAAAAACTCACTTCACTCTAAAGATTCACACAGACTAAAAGTGAAGAGATGGAACAGGATACTTTATGCAAATGAATTTCAAAAAAGAAAGAGTGGCCATAATAGACAAAGACTTTAAATCAAAATCAGTAAAACATAAAAGGTCATTATATGATGAGAAAGTGGTTAATTCAGCAAAAGGAAGTTATTATACTGCATATATGTGCACTCAATATCAAGCAACCCCAAAATGTAAAACATACATTAATAGATCCAAAGATAGACATAGATTACAATACATAATACTTGGGGATTTTAACATTTCAGCAATGGTCAGATCATCCAGGCAGAAAAATCAACAAGGAGACATTCGAGTTAAATTAGATCCTACACCCAATGGCCCTAGCGGACATCTCTGTAAGATATTCTAACTAATAGCTGAAGATTACACATTTTCTCATCAGCACATGGAATGTTTTTCAAGATAGTTCACATGACAAGCCATAAAATAGGATTAAGAAATTTTTAAAATTGAAGTCATATAGAGTATCTTTTCTAGGCACAATATCTCAAAACTTATGGGACAAAGCAAAGCAATATAAAGAGGCAAGTTTAACTCACACAATGCCTAGTTAAAAAAAAAAAAAACAACAACAACAGAAAAACCTACAGTTGCACCTGAATGAACTAGAGAAATAACAATCAAACTTTAAATGACTACAGGGACAGACATAAAAAGTTTGGATGAAAAATAAATGAAACAGATGAAAAAGCAACACAAAAGATAATGAAACAACTGGTTCTTCTAAAAGATAAGCCCTTATGTAGACAAAAGAAGAGAAAAAATGCAAAATAATTGATGAAAGGGAAACATTCAACTGATAGTATAAAAAAAAGGATCACTAGAGATTTTTATGAGCAACAATATGCTAAAAATTTGACATTCTAGAATAAATGGACAAGTTCAGACACATATACCTTACCAAGAGTAAATCATGAAGAAACAGATAACTTGAGAAGACCAATAATTAGTACTGAGACTGAATTAATAATAAAAAGCCTACTTGAAAGACCCAAAAACTCCAACAAGAAGCCACTAGAATTAATACACAAATTCAGGTTACAAAGTCAACACACAAAAGTCAACAGCGTTCCTCTACACAGATAACAAACACAAAGAGAGATAAATTAGAGAAACAATACCTTTCACAATAGCACCAAAGAAAATGAAATACTTAGCAATTGTTATGGTTTATGTCTAGTTGTACCCCTAAAACCTCATGCAATCATGGGGTGGGGACTTCTAGAGTTTGAGACTTGAGCCATGATCCACTGGGATTAGGTGTTTTAGTACCGATGGGACCATGGGTCTGAGTCCTTCTGGGATTATGGGTGTGGCCTAAGGTGGATAGGCTGAGGCAGAGAGGTTGAATGTAATATAAAGACAGACAGAGAGATAGACATTGGCTGTTGCTCTCTGGACCCCTGGTTGGTCACTTGCCTCTGTCGAGATTGTTGCTGTTCCACCGCCATGAACTGGATGCCCTCTGCCCAGTTCCACTCAGCCTTGGGCCAGCCAAATATGGACTGAAGCCTCCAGCAACTGTGAGCTAAATAAACCTTTCCTTCCTTCATTTTGAGTGTCGGTTATTTGTCCCAATAACGAGTAAAGAGTAACTAAGACAGTAATTAACCTAACTAAAGAAGTAAAACATCTATTTAATGAAGATTACAGTACTTTGAAAAAAGAGCTCCTAGAGGATTTCAGAAAAAGCAAAAATACTCCCTGCTCCTGGATAGGAAGAACCAACATTGTGAAGATGACCATACTCCCTAAATTGCTATAAAGATTTAATGCAACAGCTCTCAAAATACCATCAACATAACTCACAGACCTGCAGAAATCATTCCTAAAATTCATTTGGAACCAGAAAAGACCTAGAATAACAAAGACAATCCTGGGCAACAAAGATAAGACAGGAGACATTACAATTCCTGATCTAAAGTTATACTACAAAACTACAGTGATAAAATCACCATGGTGGGACCAGCTAGATAGCTCAGTAGAATAAGCATTTGCCTGGCAAGCACAAGGACCTGAGTTCAATCCCTGGTTCCACAAAACAAAACAAACAAACAAATCAACACAGTGTTGTCAAAAAATAGACGTGAGGATCAGTGGAATAGATTAGAAGATGCAGAAGCAAATACAAACACACTCAGCCACCTTATCATTGACAAAGGAGCCAACCATGTTTACTGAAAAAAGCCTCTTTAACAAATGGTGCTGGAAAAACTGGCTCTCTACATGCTGAAAACTAAAACTTAACCCAGGTCTATCACAATGCAGTGAATTAAAGTCAAAATGGATTAAAGATCTAAATATTAAAAGAGAAACACTAAATCTCCTGGAAAAGAAAGTAAGAGAAAATCTTGAAGACAACAGGGTAAGCAAATAGTTCATGGACAAAAATCAAAATGCACGTTCAACACTTGAAAGAATCAAAAACTTGGACCTCCTCCAGCTGAGAAGTTTTTGCATGTCAAAAGAAACTACCAACAGAGTGAAAAGACAACCCACAAATTTTGAAAAAATTTTAACTCATAAGTATTCAGAGAAAGGTCTTCTATCTAGAATTTATAAAGAACTAAAAAAAATTAGTGTCCCAAAATTCAAAGACTCAATCCAGAAATGGGCATCTGAGATGAACACACACTTCTCAGAGAAAGAAATTCAACAAGCCTATAAATACATGAAGAAATGCTCCACATCGCTAGCCATTCGTGTAATGCAAATCAAAACAACACTTAGACACCATCTCACCCCAGAAAGAATGGCTACCATAAAGAAATCAACCAACAACAAATATTGGAGAGGCTGTGGGGAAAAAGGAACCCTTCTCCACTGCTGGTGGGAATGCAGACTGGTGCAACCATTATGGAAAGCAGTGTGGAGACTCCTTAAAAAACTAGAGCTGGAAATCCCATTAAATCCAGCTATCCCCCTACTAAGAATTTTCCCAGAAGAACTGAAAACACTGTATCATAGTGATATCTGTGCACCTATATTCATAGCAGCACAATTTGTGATCACCAAATCTTGGAAACAACCAAACTTCCCATCATCTGAAGAATGGTTGAAAAACATATATTTTATACAATGGAATATTACTCAGCTATAAAGAATGAGAAACTAGAAGACTTCATATACAAGTGGATGTATCTTGAAGATATACTCATAAGTGAAATAAACCAAACTACATGTGTAAATATCGTATAGTCTCCCTAGTGTAAGAACTCAAAAGAAGAAATAAAAATGGAAAGGCATAACACAGCTGAATGGAAATCAAGAACTTAAGGGTTAAACAATGAAGTGACTGCAACAGAAAAGATAGGAAACATGGCAGAAGCAAAATCATGCACTTATATAAAAAGGATGAATTAGATAATGATCATAAGAACCTCCAAAAGGTTTTTCACATTGAGGATAGCAACGTGTAACATTAAAACTATGTTTGGAATGCCTGTCTTTCTGGTGTTTTAGATGTGTGCTGCTTCTAATGTAATTTTGGTTATTGCTATACTCTCTCTCTCTCTCTCAAGTAAATGGTTGGCTTACAAGAAAACAAAAAAATGTATTAAATGAGAGTAAGAGACTAGGAAAAATACTGTAGGATTGACCGGCTATGATTTTGTATATACTAAGATTTCTAAATTTCTGTGTAAAATTGTGTAACTGCTTTTATCACATTCTGTAGAGATTTATTAGAATGTCGATGATTGATTGAAAATACCAATTCCAAGTTAAGTGTAAGATGTTTGATATCCAGAAAGCCAGTGATGTTAACCTTAAGTACCTATGTCATAGAGTAATAGTATCATGAAGCTTCTCTGCTGGAGGGTTAAGAATGTAAGTTTACAGACCAAAAATTAGAGAAAAAGAAGGGCTACGAGGACTGCTAATATTTTGGCCCTAGCCCTCAAGGTCAGCGAGGACTCAGGACATAAGAGAACCTGTGCTGTAATGTTCTATACCTCAGTGGTGTCACAAATTTTCTGTGCAAGGAGATTATGGGCCACAGATGAAAGGGATTGATGATGTATAGTGTGCCTAAGGAGAGTCACCTAGAGAGAAAACATTCTCTCAGGCTTTCACAGAGAGCAAACTGTTCAAGCAATGGCTGTGATCCATCCAGATGGGTGACACTGAGAAAAGATCTACAAAATGCTGTATGTGGTTTCAAGGTAAATCCTGAGGGGATTTGACTGACCCTGGGAGATGAAAAAGTTACATGTTCTGTTATACAGGTCTTGCTTTAACTTGACCTTAACCACCCAGCAGAAAAGTTTAACCACGAGGCATAAAATGCAAAGCTAGATTAGTATGCTGAGCTGTAAAAGGCTTAAATCAGCAGTTTCCAACATTGCCAGTTCTGCTGAAAACCCACTAAGATTATGAAATATTGGACTATATATACAACTACTTTCTCTTAGTTCAATGAAAAGAAATTTTTTGTACCAACAATGATTAGAAGAATTATCATGTCTACATCCTGTGCTGTGTTTAACTACTATGAGGACAACAATATGTATTACATCAATTATTGGGAATGTACTACTAATGTGTTTTGAAACTGTTGAACTGTTATTTCTCATTAAAAGTAATAAGCATAATAAAAAGTCTCCCAGAAAAGAAAATCCCAGAAGGCAAAATAAGGTTAAGCTCAGCATGGTGGTGTATGCCCATAATCTCAGCACCTGGGAGGCTGAGACAGGAAGATCACGTGAGTTTGAAGCCAGCCTGGTCTACAAAGTGAGTTTAAGGACAGCCTAAAGTACATAGTCAGACCCTGTCTCAAAAAGACAAAAAAAAAAAAAAAAAAAAAAAACCATGAAAATAAATAAAGAAACCATACTAGGTAAGGAGACAACCTACAAGAGAAGAAAAAATTTGTTAAACTATGTATCTCACAAGTGGTTAATATTCCTAACATCAAAGAACTCAATGGCAAAACAAAACATAAACAACTGATTAAAAGACCAACACTAAATAATCATTCCTCAAAAGAAGTTGTACAGATATCTAAGAGGCATATAAAAATCCTTTTAACATTAGTAATCACTAGTGAATGTAAATTAAAACCACAGGGCAATTTTAATTAAAGGGGTGACTACTAAAAAGGTTGAAAAAACAGTAAATTCTAGAAATGTGGAGAAAGAACAATTCATGTCATTGTTACTGGGAGTGTAAATTAGTACAGTGATTATGTAGAACATTATAGAGATCTTCTAAAAATAAAAAATCAACCTAGCCTATGATCTACCTATTATATATCTGGTTATATTTCTAAAGGAAATTATATCAATTTACCAAAGAGGTATTTTAATCTCCTTTATTGTTGCATCATTCACAATATCAAAGAACTCAGAGGTCTAAAGTCACTGCTTAGGCAAGCTTAGGCAAGCACAGAGACCACAGTTAGATCCCCAGCACCAGATGTCATGCCAGTCCCACCCCCAGGGCAGGCTGATCCAGCCACAATGAAAAAAAACAAAAGATTGGGTTAACCTAGATGCCCATGAATGGATGATGCATTGATAATGAAAATGTGGAGGATTTAACTATGGTTGCGCTGTAGGGAGGAAGTCAATTCCAGCTCATCAGTAACAGTGGACTCTGAAAAAATGGTGACCATGATATGATAAAACTAAAAAGATGAGGTTAGGAGAAAGACCCCACATCCTGGCTTGGGGGAGACTAAGCTTGGGTCCATAATAAGATGTTGAAAAAATACTGAGCATCTACTCATTGCACTGGGGGCATGGGTATACAAGAGTTTCCAAAAGAAGTTTATCTAAATGAAAGTGAATGAGTATTGATGTAGTTCTTTGTACAAGCCAGGGACAATAGTAGTGGCTACAGTTTATATTTTTATCTTCATAATAATGGGTTTTATAACTTGAAACTCATGAGCAACAGGTTAAATGACTTACCTAAGGCCACCAACCAATGAATGAATGGCACTCAGGATTTCACACTGAATTCTTTTTGATTACCCAGTTAGTATTCTTTGTTTAGTGAAGTTTTGCAGCCATTTGAATGCTACCTCTGCTCTCTGCAACTTTGTTTGCTTCATTTTCTCTTAGTACTGAGGACCACAAATTTTTATGTTTTCCTCACAGTTGCATTGCCAGGGTCAAAATAGTGCCTAGGTCTTGATGGATGGGCAAGAATATTTTTTGAGCAAATTTAACTAATGCACAGTAGGAGTTTGGCACTAGTGAATGGTCAATTCAAATGCAAAATAGCATAAGAAAAACTCTGGTTGCAAGATGGAAAATAATATGTTCCAGAAACCTAAAGTGGTTTAGTATATCGAGGACAGAATGTGTGTAGAAAACGTGAGTTGTATGGGATGAACTAGAAGAACAAGAAAGGATCAGGTTGTGTAGTATCCTGTAAGTCCCGAGAATAACTCTGGTCTTTCTTGGAAAGACACTAAAGAAATGCAGCAAGATCTTTACAGGGGAATTATAAAGTAAGACTGATATTTCAGGAAAAATACGTTCAGCTATAGCACAAAAATGAATAGAAGGGAGTTGGTTCATGGTGAAAGCAAGGAGGCCAAATACAAGACTTTGAGAATGACACAGAGGAGAGGTAATACTGGTCTTATCAAAAAAGTGGCATTGTGAATATAAAGCAGTGGATAATTTGAAAAAAATTTAGGAGGTAAAATTGATGGTTGTGGTGGTTGATACGTTGTGTCAACTTGGCTGGATGACTCAGCGGCCTGGCTCCCTGTTGGTGGGAGTCCCACCCTGGGGTACAATTGGTTCCTTCCTGGAGCAGGATCAGGGCCTGCCTAGGATATGATTGGCTCCTCCCTAGAGCGGGATGAAGGGCCCATGCTGGGATATGATTGCTTCCACCCTAGGGCACAAAGGGCCCACGTCAGAGTGACTGAGCACAGAGACGTTTTAAAGGGACTGAGGAAGGAGTCAAGACTTCACTTCCTCAGAGAAGCTTCAGTCTTCACATTCAGCCTGGACTTCATCGTCTGGCTTGCAGCGCAGACTCTTCAGCCTCCAGCTTGGATCTTTTGCCATCTGTCGCAGACTCTTCAGCGTCCATCACAGACACTTCAGTCTTCTATCGCAGACCCATCAGCCAACGGATAGAGACTTACAAGGAGCACTGCAGTGAGTTTCAGACCTCGGGACTGAATTTTCCAGTCCGGAGTGTGCAGACGCCCTCTGCATGCTTCCTAATCTGACTCTGTGGCTGACTATTGTAAGCCAATCTTGTAACTCCTTATATATTGTATATTTTGTGTTAATATCCATTCCTTGTATCTTTCTGTTCCTCTAAGTAAAACCCTGACCAACACAATGATACTGGTCTCTCAATTAGACAATGAGGGAAAAATTAAGGATGACTTCTGGATATCTAGATTTGGGCAACATGTTAGATGGTGAAAATATGGGTGAACATAAATTATTTACTAAAATATGGGTGAACAAGAGAAGGAGAAAGTTTAAAATGATATGATCAGTTCAGTTTTGAGTATAACATGTTATGATTCAATAAATATCTAGTTGCTGATATCCAGGAAACAATTGGATACCCTGGCAAAGAGTTTTGTATAAGTTTGGGCTAAAGTTGTTAATACTGTTGTCACCATACCTTCAGGTACTCTACCTGTATGGTTACTGAGGACAATTTAATAACTTCATTTTAATAGATGTTTTCTTTTTAAAAAATACTACTTCTAATACCTGCCTATCTCCAAATGAAGCATTCTTCATCTGCTGGCCTATTTGTTATTCATATGAGCTATAAGACAATAAAGTGTTCTATAACAAAAAAAAAAACAACTATAGAATAGTAATACTAAAATGTGCCAGGGAATTATCATCACATAAAAGCTTGATGTTTCATAAATGCATTACACTGGAGGATAGTCCTTTGGTACTCACCTGATCAAATATAGCTCCTTATTCCACGGGTAGATATTTAAGACTGGCCCAACCCCAATCATGTGGTTGTGACATTCTCCAACATTTTCAATATATTCATGCTTCAATGGCACTTTGCTGAGGAGCTCAAATTCCTCAGGTGCCTTTTGAAGTACCTGTTCTGCCGCATAGAATCCATCTACTAACAGTGTCCTGCCACCTGTTCCTTCATGCTTAAGACAGTGAAACACTTGAATGCTAAAGAAAGAAAAGAAAAAGAAATTCTTATGTTCATTGGCTAAAAGGGAATATGTCAAATTTCTGGACTATCATAGCAAATGATTATTGAACCTACTTGTATCATTTTATTTTCAGAAAGAAATTTTATTTCCTAAGTGCTTTCTCCTTATAGTTATACCATTTATATCCTTTGAAATATTAGAATCGCTATAGGTTTCTTCTAAATACATCTAACATGTATCAAAGCCTCTATATGTCAGGCCTTGGAAATGCAGGCAGGAATAAGATACAGCCTCTGTTCTAGTAAGAAGACACGAGGCCAGTACCGGTAAAATATGCTAGGTGTTACAATACGGTTGTATACGAGACATACTGAGGCACGTAAAAAGAAATAATCTATTTTACAGGAGTGCTGTACAAAGGAATGTTTGAGGAATAGGACGGATTTACTTAATCTAAAAGAACAATCAATTAGACTGGAAAAGACTGAAATGAATATTCTAGACAGAGCAAAAGTGTGACCAACCATACTGATATAAAACAAAGTAGAGTTGAGTGTGGTGATGTCTGTTTTTAGTCTCAGCACTCTGGGAGGCTGATGCAGGAAAATCTGAAAATTTGGGCCTGGCCTGAGCAATTAAGTGACCTAGAGAGACCCTCTCTACAAATAAAAGCTAGAAAAGGTCTGGGAATGCATCTCAGTGCCAAAGCTGTGGGTTCAATCTCCAGTTCAGAAAAAAAAATGCATATTCAAAGAGAATAAAAAGTTTCTATTAGCATACCGTAGAGAACACAGCATGATCCTAAGCTATGAAATTCTCAGGTCACATTAACATTTTAAAAAACTGAGCATGGTTATAGTGTGTGAAAGACCAGTGGGAAGAAAGCTGACAAGAAACTTGGAAACCAGAAACAACTTAGATAAAAATCTCTTAAGTTAAGCATTGATCTTTGGCTATTGATTAGAAAGGGTAAAATTAAGGAACAGTCACTAATCTCTGGCATTGGTCATAGAAGGAAGTGCTAACCAGTGTTTCAACTTCAGCCCTTGTCTAGATGTTTCTCATTCTATCTCCTTAGCGCTGTTGGTCTCTCCTTGCATTGACAATGTTGGGCAGGATACCAGAAAGTTGGTTTATTTTTCCTTTTCTGAACCAAAGATTCTTAAATTCTAAACTCTTACAATAAATGCAATTATAGTCAGTTGTATATCATCCTCCTCCTATACTGTGTTAATCTAGTACAATTACTTTACTGATATATGTGACTCAGGGTAATGATCTATTACAGGAGCAAGATCAACAGTAATAAAAATAAAAACTACAGAAGTGCTTCTTATAAGTAGCAAATGGTAGGAAAGTTAAGCTTTTGATTCAGTGTGCAAAAGGTGATTTTTTTTCTGCCCTCCCCATGTACAGCTTCTTATAAGTCAGACTCAAATTCCTGTTAATTCCATATTCAAAACAGCAGTGTTTGCAGGACTTCTCCCTTTGCAATATGATACTAAAGACAAGAAAGCTATAAAACTCCAAAACTAATGATTAACCAATATTTTTCTTGGTAAGTTACAACAATATTGAGAAAAATATAAGTTTTTTAATTAAGACCACATTTACATTTAAAAATCATTCTATGGGTCTAAAGAAGACTGAGCTAGGGGAAAAAAGAGAAGTAATCATACCAGTAAACAGCAGATGTGATCTTGGTTCAAACAGAATAGGGAGTGATTAAGAAAGTACTTAAGCCCATCACATGTAAGTCCTCTACCCTATAGATATCTAATTCACCTACCCACAGGGTTCTTGAAAATAGGTAGTGTCAGTGTGCCGATCCAGAGCTAGTTTGGTATACGCCGTGTCACCCCTGGAGAAATCTGAAGTGAAATACCACATCCTCCCATAGATGGTTTCTCTGTCAATAAAAAAAGACCTATAAGATATTTGAACATTTCTTTTTATTTTTCAAAACTATTTCCAACACTTTCTTTAGTTAGTCACAAATAAAAAAATTGATTTGGTTTTTCAGATTTTCATCCATAAGGTGATATTTATAGCTAAACAGCACAAGTATTGACAATTCTGCTGCTGATTAATATTCTACGAAGTTGAGGGGAAAACTGTGCAAGCATATGTATTCTGAAATCTTAGGGAATCATCCTACTTGTTTATATGCCTACTTTTAATAGCCTTCACATTCAAGATTATTCCCTGTGCTTACCTTCCTTTCATAGAAAAAGATGATGTAGCTGCTTCTAGAAGTGATGTTTTTACTTAATTTTAAAAATAACTGTTGTCTTTTATTAATATTATTTTTCAATAATATTAATTTTTAATATCTCAGATAATCCAATTTTCAGGGGTGCCTGAAGCATATCCATATTCTTCATATGACAAAGAAGTGATTAATGTAGGTCTTCACTTATCTTTTGGACATGGACAAATGAGGAAAAGAGAAAAGGACAGTTTATGTTGCAAGTATTCAGTGAGAACTGCGGTATTGTATTTCTCCTTGAGGCATGCATCATAGATTTTGATTATGTAACTATTTTTGTTGTGAGCTCAGATCTGACCTGAAAGCCAATTTCTTTAGCGTTCAGAGTTTTTATTCTCTCAACACACAAGTACAAACAACAAACTTTCTTTCTTTTCAACTAAAAATTCTAAATCCCTCTCAATTTATTGCTTACCAGCACAGTTTCTTTTATTCTAAAGTTCTCAAACTGTGTTTCAGACTGAATGGCTTACAAATGGTATTGATGTTTCTTTCTTTCTTTTTTTTTTTTGGCGGGACCAGGGTTCAAACTCACAACCTTTCACTTGCCAGGCAGGAACTTGTGCCACAGAGCTATTCTCCCTGGCCTCTTACAAACGGTATTGATTATGCTCTACCAGGGGAAATGACCCAACATACTATCTATTACCTAATTGACTATATCTTGGTTTTATTAAATAAAAGGGAAGTATTATAGTAAGTAGGTTTATTTCACATTCAATACTAGAGAAGATCTATCTATATGCCAACTAGAAAAGTAGGATAGCAATCAAGATTATTATTCAGGATCACTGAACTTCAGTTAAAGCTATGTAAATGGTGGCTTTATGTCTTAGTAGCAGGGAAATCTTGGGCCAGTCATTTTTTGTATCTTATAAACAGATGTCCCATCAGTAGAACAGGGGATAAAATGTACAATGACCAGGATTATTTTAATGACCAAAATAAAACAATGGGTGTGAGATGTGGTGATTAAATGTTATGTAGTGTGTGTTTACAGTCAATCTCTGAATCAATTCTTATGAATCACAGGTCAAAACTGTAATTTTTAGACACCATATTCAATCTTCCATTGAAAAGATGGAAAAACACATGGGTGAGGGTATTTGTGTACATACGTGAGTGTGTATGTGTGTGTGTGTGTGTGTGTGTGCGTGCATGTGTATATATAATGGGTTTGTCCATGGTCACATAACAGCTTGGTGGTAGAATTCAGACTACAGTGATGTTCTTGTTAATCACAGTGCTCTTTCTAATGGGTAATGGTAATTATCACTTTAAGAATCATTAGGTTAACTTCTGACGTGGTCAGTTCTACTGATAACCTGCTACTATTATGGACTATTGGACTATATTGGGTTATTTTGCTGAATTCACACGCCTACAATATTTGAATGGCAATGGAACATCCATCTCTGACAAAACAAAACAAAAAAGGAGGATATAAATGAAGGACCATTTTGCAGTGAAAAAACTAGCTAGCTAGCCAGCTAGCTAGCTAGCTATCATCTGCCTATCTATACCAAATAGTTAGGATAGATATACAGCTTTCTCTTAGTTCAATAAGATGAAAGGTTTGTACTGATAGTGTTTTTTTTTTTTTTTAAAAGCTGGACAATTTTTATTTATTTACTTATTTATTTATTTGTTTGTTTCTTTATTTATTCATTTTTTGTGGCTGGCTCAGCCTGCCCTGGTGGTGGCGCTGGCGCAGCATGTGGTGCCGGGGATCGAACCGCAGTCCCCGCAGTTGCCTGAGCCCTCCTAAGCAGGCGCTTTAGACCACTGAACCATCTCGCCGGCCCTGTACTGATAGTGTTTAAGCAAGATATCATATCTGCATCTTGTGCTCTGAATAACTACTATGAAGACAACAATATACAATGTATTAATTATTGTAACTGTCCTACTGTTTTGAAACTGTCTCATTGCTATTTCCTTCTCATTAAAATTAATAAAAATAACAAAAAAGGATCATTAGGTTAGAAAACATATACCAATGATTTTGAAGTCTTCATTAAATTTGACGTTAAATATCTTTAAAGATGAGAAATCAAGTCTTCGTTATAAAGCACTGCAAGTGACAGTACCTTTTTTTAGGCTACAGGTATTCTGAATTGAACATAAAGGTAAGCGTACCTTTTACACTTTTAATTGGTGCTCATATTCTGGAAATTAATTACCATGGATTTCAGAAAACCAATAAATTACCTGATCAAGCTGATCCTTTCTGCCAACTTCTCTGTGTGCTCTTGAGTGGCAGGGACATTTTCTACAAATGCAATTCCATAAAGCAGAAAGTTTTGTAGAAATGTCTTCAGTCCCTCTTTGGTTTCTAAGAAACTCTGGAAATCTACAGATGGAACTTGGGCTTGCTGGTAGACTTCAGCATTCCATAATATTCTAGGCTGGACAATCTTTTGTTTCTGCCCTTCATAGCTATTTTTCACCAGCCAATCCAAATCATATCTAGTCACATGACCATCTGGCCCTTTTTAGGGAAAAATCATTAAGATAATATTACAAATATTGCCAATAATTTACTTGTTAATAATGTTAAATTTTAGTTATTTATTATCCAGCACTGCATTGTTTATGAAACCAGAAATATGACTACCTAGAATGCTTCTGAGATATTTGTGGGCTCCTTGGTATGCATGCATAAATAAATGAATGCATAAATTGATAAATCTTTCAAAAAGGTAAATAATTTCATAGAATTATAGCTATATAGCAGAGGACTTTCTGAACAGTCATCAAGTAATCAAAGAATTATTATCCCAGTAGGATTTTAGTCTACTTAGCACTCTCCCCATTGCCCTCAATTCCCCTCTCCTGCCGCCAAAGAACTTAAAATATTTGAGCTAGAAGAGACTAATTTTAATTTCACAGATGGTGAAAAAGTCAGTTTGTGTTGAATATCACTTACCCAAAATTCTTAGTATTGGAGATTTGTAGTTCTTTGAATTTGCAATATTTGCATAGATTTCACCAAAGTCAAAGATACTTAACCTGTACCACAGTTGGAACCAGAACTCTATCTACTTGGTTTAGGTAGCAATACTCCATGCTGCCCCCTCTTCTAAATGGGTTTACAGCATATCTGTCTAATAACATGATGCTTGATAAAATTTCCATCATTATGACATGGTAAAGTGTCTTTGTAAGGTGCCTTTGCCAGTGTGCAAAAAAAAAGGTCAACTCCCGGTGACCTGCTTCTTCCAACCCTCAAATGTGCTACAAAATCACTGAGATAAGCAATGCAGGCAACAAGAGTAATAAAAAGCTATGTGTCTTGTCTTTTCTGCTTTCTCTCTCATTTGTACTTCTTCCATTGACAAAAAATATATTCTGAATTGTAAACAATTAAGAATTGATAACCAAGTAAGGAGAAATTAAAATTCACCTGTATTTATAATTTCATCATCTAGACGAAAACCATGAGTGACAGCTTAACATCATTCCTTTTAGCATTATACTACACATCTTTACATAACATGGGATATAAAGGACAGTA
>PVKN010010290.1:0-22802 GCA_004027915.1 Capromys pilorides
CAGAAGATTAAAGCACCTGTTTAGGCAGATGCAGGGATAGGGGTTCGATTTTTGGGGTGCAGCCATCCCCATCCTTAGAGCACAATGTGATGACAATTGAGACTGGGCATGGTGGCATGTGCCTGTAATACCAGCACTTAGGAGGCTAAAAACAGGAAGATCACTGAGTCTAATCAGTGTAGTGAGATCCTGGAGATCCTGCACTAAACACATTTTAAAAAAAGAGTACACTATATGTACCATGTTACAGTTTGGGGTTTTGTAAGCGAAACAATGCAATACAGGACACCTTTTATGATATTATTTTATAATGAATCACCCAAAGAATTACACATAAGGAGTGTAGGGAATCTTTCCACACACTAAAGACCCAAGAATCCAACTGAAGGCCTGGATCCTAATATCCTGTATGAGTCCAGCTGGAAACCTAGAGCTCATAACAATGCTTCCCACAAGTCAACTGGAGGCCTAGAGCCTACAGCAAAATCTCATGCAGATCTGCTTTATAGATCTGTGCTGGAAAGGCCCAAAGATCAGTAGCGTAAACTAGGAAGTCTCTACCAGCAGGCTGAAGAATCTGTGCTTAGGGTTCTTAATTGCAGCTAGGAAGCAATGCTCAAGGTGAGCACCATAGCTCCCCCAAAGGTACTACACCCATCCTCAGAAACAGTGAGGTCCTGATCTCCAGCAAGGAGGAAAGCTGAGTTCCCACCAGCAAAGCCAACATGACAAGTTTCTCCATGAGGCTGAGAATTTCACTATCGTCCCCTCCAGATTCAAGAAGTGACATGCAAGATGAGGACCAGAGCTCCCCCAAAATGAAGCATAGCAGTTCTCAGTGACAATGTGGTCCAGAGCTCCTCCTCTTCCAAGAACAACCAAATTCATTAGGGAAGCCAGTATGACAAGGTCCTCTAGCATAATAGCCCAAGAGAGCCAGCAGCTTCCAATAGCTCCAACAGCTTTTCCAAATAGTTTCCCTAGCAGCCTCTTAACAGCTTCTCCAGTTCTGCCTCTTTTGCTTCTGGCAATATTCCTCGGGTGGGCTACCCACACCCAGCACCATGCTGGTTCAAGTCAGCTGCATGTAGCAAGTTGACATCCAGTTAGAAATCCACTACATGACATATGGGGACAGAATGGAGGTAAGCCAGAATAAACCCCGGGTCATTTGACGTGTGTTGCAAAACTTCAAGAGACGATTTCTGATGACTACAGAGTGAAAATAAAACTTCAAACACTCTGTCCTCTTCTGAAATTGAATGGCAAAATATTTGCCTCAACTGGCCATCTTAAGGGTCATTTGACAATTAAATTGTCTGTCAAATATGGAACAAACTGACAGAGCCTGAGGAATGATATCATCATGACCAGTGTCCTTATATTGACTCCTGGATAAACCTGTGTTAGGATCCCACCCCCATTCACTCTGCACTTGTGTTCTGAAGGACAAGAGAGATATCTTAGTCATACAAACAAACTACAGGGCTCTCTGATATGTTCTAAGATTCATCCCAAGCCATAAAACTTTATTACATTCTGTCAGAGGACCCTGAGTCCTACTTGCCTCCTCCTAGCATCTATCAACACCAAGTTGCTCCTCAGGATTCCACAGCTTCACCACCAGCCCTGTCTGTTATATAGCAGCCTTCAGCTCCACAATTAACACCTGATGTGCCGTGTGGCATCAGCATTGCCAGACACATCGACTGTCCCATTGACCTTATGGAGATGGGTGATAGTCCCATCAACCACTGTCTCTGCATTGCCACTCAGTTCCAGGTTCCAACTAACCCCAGGTGTCACTTCATGTTTAACCCAGAGCTCAAGAGAGTGCACCCAACCAACTGCCCCTGATATATTACCAGCTGTTCAGCTTCACTGAATGTTTAAATTGGAAACATCACAACCCATCCTATTCAGAGAAGCCCCATGGAATGACTGCCTGCATTAGCTCCACCTTCCAGACACACCTGCTTAATGTGGAACGACTGTTAGCAACTCCTTCCAAGTCTGTTTAACATTGAACATCATCATATTTTAGAATGGGCCCAAGCCTGGTTAAAATCCAAAGTGCCCACTACTGTAGTTGAACCTGAACCTTGGGTGAGCATAGTCCTCCACCAAGTACATCCAAAATGCGACCATAATATGTTACATAGCTGAGAGACTATAGATCAGTACCCCACAACTCTCAATGGTTACTGAAGTTACCCAGGAATCCAATGAAAGTCCAACCAGACCTTATGAGAAACTCTATAGAGCCTACTGGGTCTGTGCATCCTTTGACCCAGAAGCTCCTGAACATCAACAGATGAGCCATGCTGTCTTTGTTACACAGTCAGTCTCTAACATTAGAAAAAAACACACAAGGTTGAGAGCTTTGGTGGAATAAACGCTTCCCAACTACTTCAGATTGCTCAAAAGGTCTTTGTAAACCAAGATAGGAAAGAAAAAGGAACAAGGACATGAAACAAACTATGGAACACGAACAAAGAAACTAATAGAATGGAGTCTGTAGACTGGACCCCCAGGAACCCATGGCAGTGGCCAAAATTGGGGGAAATCCCAAGACTTTCATGGTGGACAGTGGGGCTAAACATTCAGTTGTCTACCATAAACTTTCTTTGGCAGACTAGGAATCGAACTCACAACCTTATGCTTGCCTGGCAGACGCTAAAGCCACCAAGCTATCTCGCCAGCCTTAAATGTCCAGCTGTAATTCAGTAACTTACTCCAAGTCATCAGTGCCACTGGAGCCCCCCTGGAAAGATATTTTGCTCAAGAAGATCCTATGAGGCCAGGGGACACTAAATCAACATGAATTCTATACATGCCTGAGAGCCCTATACCTCTCCTGGGGCATGGCCTCATTTGCAAGTTGGGAGCAACTATCTCACTTGTTCTAATCCAGCCATCCTCCCTTATACTTGACTCCACTGTCTTAGACTTGATATTGAGTCTGATCACAACCCAGGAGGAGAAATGGCGGCTGCAGCAGCCTGACATGCCTGAGATACATGACCATGTAATTTTGAGATACTTGTTTCCAGAGGATGGACAGGAGACACACCTAGGGCTTGGTAGCAATAATGCCCCTTTAAGGGCTGACCTCATAGCTCTGTGGATTAAAGCCCCTGCTTAAGCAGGTGCAGGAACCAGGGTTGAATTCCTGGGTGCCATACTGGCCCCATCCCAGGGAGCACTGAGAGGGTGATTGAGACTGGAGGTGGTGATGCGTACCTGTAATCCCAGCGTGTCAGAGACTACAAACAGGAAATCACTGCAAGTCTGATCTGTGTAGTGAGACCCTGTAGACCCTGCACTACATACATAAAAAGTAATTTAAAAAAAATGAAGAAAGAAAATAATGCCTCTTTGGTGTGTGCTTGGGATCATGACGGATTGTCAGTCACCTTGAAACACTCCTCTCCTCCTGGCAAGAAAGCCCAGTAGAGATTATCAGCCAGTACAGGATCTCCATGCCATTAACCAAGCAGCCACCACCTTTCCAGATGCCACCTGGCTTATGTCTAGATTTAAGAGATGCCTTCCTCTGCTTGTGAGTTACTCCATAAGCCTCTTCAGCTGGGAAATCCTGAGGCAAGACACAATTCACTTGGACCCAATTGCCACAACGGTTTAAATGCTCTCCCGCTATTTTCAGGAGGGCTCTAACAACAGACGTGGCCAGGCCACCATCATCTTTTCTCCAAAAGAGTCTGTTTTTCTGCTCCTCTTGGCTGTCATCATGGTCCCCTGAGGGGAAAAAAGGAATAGAACAGTGAACTACAAAAGCCCGTTCTCTTGCCTTTGAAGCCACCTGAAGTTCTCCAAGCTGTGAATGTCACTATACTTGTCCTCAGTACACATTCCTTGAGTCTTCTGCCACCCACAGCCTGCTGGTACATCTGGATGGACCTAAAGCATTCTTTCTTTTGCCTTTAGTTGGCTCATGTCAGCAGGATCCTTTTGCCTTTAAACGAAAACACCCCAGTTCTGTACTCAAAAGCCAACTGACCTAGACTGAACCTCCCAGAGTTTCTAAAACTTGTTTCCCCTCTTTAGAGAAGCCCTGAAACCTGATTAAAACTTCTGATGGATGATCCACAAGTTGCATGCTGGAAAATCATAAAGGCTCTACTATAATATCTGATAGAAACTGGTTACTTAAAAAAACAAATCCACTAGTTTCTTAGAGCTTCTGCCTTCTACAGAATCTGGATTATGGAGTTTTCAAAATCAAAGATGCTTCCTGAGGCTGTCAGTCCCTGCCAGCATCCAGTTACCAGCCTAGGCAAATACTTGGATCCAGTCATTAGGGATATCTCCCTTTCCCTTTGCCCTTGCACTCTAACTACTGTCCTTTTGATCAACAAAGCTGAAAAACTCACCTTGGGCTGAGACCTAAGTGTGCAACACAGGACCTAAAAATGGGCTCCTTGACATATGCTGAATACAATCTGCTTAAGAATGGAATTAGCTCTCTTAGGACAGGTTGTAGTCACTTTGAACAAAATTGTTTTGGCCAAAGAGCTCCTGCTGCTGCTTCCTGCTGCTCTTCGAAAACCTGTCACTAATAGGACAGAGCCATACCTGTCCCCTCTGTTCAGGCCACAGAACTGGCACTTGTACCCCAGTGGCCAGCTCAGATTTCAGTGTCTGTGTTACTGGCCCTGACCTCACATACACATGTATACCCCAGATGAATATTATGCAAATTAGCTACTTCTACATGTTTTGTAAATCTGATCTTAGATCTGCTAAAAAAAAAATTTATCTCAATAGCTCCTCTGGGGCTCATTCTGAGGAGAAAAATGCAGTCAGCGTTCTGCATCTGTCTCTGAATGCTGACAGGCTGATGCACAGCGAAAGCTTGAGGCCAGTGATTGCACAACTCCAAGTGTGACTGCATTCCCTGTTCTCTCCTCTTCCCACTGGCAGAAACCTTCATCTTAGCCTTGAGGACAGTTG
Source organism: Capromys pilorides (assembly GCA_004027915.1). Lineage (NCBI taxonomy): Eukaryota > Metazoa > Chordata > Mammalia > Rodentia > Capromyidae > Capromys > Capromys pilorides. The sequence goes on from PVKN010010290.1 coordinate 4,975, forward strand.
CTCGGAGGGATGAGAGATGATGCTAAGCCTCTTTCCCTTACCTTTACGTGGTACTTTTTAGTTGTACTTGTTATTTTAAACTATGTTCCTCATCTAAAATGCCTACTATCAGTTGTAATTAGAAAATGTTTGTAGTTACTAATGTGCTGGCATTTAATGTTGGGGTCTGGTTTCTGGCTCTGTTTAATATAACCACGAGAAATCACATTGCCACAACCCAAGCTCCTGTTGAGTTTCACCTGGTAAAAATTGACACCCTGGAGGTAATTCAATCCAAAGTCTGGAATGGACAAGTTCCAGTGATTTTCTGATTTGATCTTTGCCAAATTATTACCATTCCAGACACAGGAACACTCTTGACAAAAACGGCCCACAGGACTCCACACTTTGGTGGCCTTCAATTTCTATCTGTGCCCTGGAAACAAATATGGAGGCACAGGCTGCAGTTCTGGAACAGAACAGAACTGTCACTCCTGGGCATGTGTGTCTATAGCCTACTATTAAGAAAGGGGCAATGATTATACCAAAAAGATCACCCCAAAATCACCCCTCAGTTAGCTGAACAAGAACAGCAAAGAGGAGCTTGTAATACCCTAGGGGAAAAAACTGTTGTTTCATTTTATTTTACTTATCTTAAATTTTATTTTATTCTGTTTTGAAGAGTAAAAGCAAAAGCAAAACAAATAGCAGAAGCGAAGACAAAAGCAGAATAACATACAACAATACATATGTGACAGAGTTTCAAAACCAGAATAGTCAGTTAACAGTGGTTGTTACATTTTCTACTTTTATTGTCAAATCTATTGATCAGATTAACATATATACTTATGTAAGATTAGATAAATAATTGAATATTACCGCTTGCTTTCAAGAAATCTTATTTTTTCTTGTCTTTGTCTTTTACTTTTTAAAAAAATATTCGAATGAGTATAATAATAATTGATAAAACATTAGAACTGGTACACATTTGGAAGACCAAGATGAGAGGTATTCAAGCATGGTTTTTATATTGCACATGGCTGTCCTTGATGTAGTTGCTTAGGTCATAGATATCAGCTTATAGAGTTAGTCAAGTTAAAAATTCTACACATTAACAGCTATTTTTTAAAAACTGATGGAAATTATTAGTACAATCACCTTAGCCATCCACAACTGCTAATTCTATACTAATAAATTTGGAATAGTCTGAGGTCTGTAACAACTACAAGAGAGATTAAATAACCAGGCTCAGTAATAAGATGAGAAGTATGGATGGTTCCAAGATCTGACTGACTTGGGACCATGACTGTGACCCCTGTTGGGATCCCTGACAGCCCTTATGTTAATTCTCCTCATTGAGCCTTGCCTGATTAATTGGATTATTGACTTTGTCTGAGAATGGACCAACAGTATAAGTTGTAAAATAGCCATAGAGCTGCCTACCTTAAGCAGCTTTAGGTATGAAGAACGGCCCCAGTGCTGAAAGAGATTTTTCTGAGTAATGACAAGGGGAGAAATGAAAGAAAAAGTGTACCAGAAAAATTATTCTTTTTAAAACTTTTTTCTGATGAAACTGCTTAGCTGTGTATCTAGTTCTTGGCTTTGTAATTACTTCCTAGACTCCTGTCAGGAGAAAGCACAACTGGACATGCAGGGTACCTGATTGTACCTAGCTTTAGGACCATTAATCGAGCCTTGCAACAGATAATCTGACCCTGCAAGCTAATCAAATCTCCTAGATTTCTGTGTCCTGCCTTTTTATCTTCCTGCTTTTACATTATATAAAAGCTCTCTATCCCACCAGCGATAGGGGCCTGATATTTTCAGAGTGATCCCAATCAGCATTTGTCAGCATAAAATAAGTCTGCTTCCAAATCCTGGGTGTCATTTCAGCATTTCCGCTTGCCGTAACACTAGCACAACCGCTGTGGGAATCAGTATGGAGATTTCTTTACTCTTAAGAAAAATCCAGAGTTAAGGCTGGCCACTGCTGTGTCTTGGCCATTCTAAATGTTTCAATTATGGTGATTCCTGCCCTTTGCAGAGCGTGGACTCCGTCCTTCTGTGTCCACCATGGACACAGGAGTCTAGCTTGGCTGTGCAAGTTAACCCTCCGGGACTTGATCTCTCTGGTCCCTCTGTGATGTCCTTTATCACCTTTGTAACTGTCCTCTGTTTCCTACATGGTCCGGGAGAAGGACTTCGACATTCATCAAGGAAACGACCACAAAGATGCCACCTCAGATTTAACTGAAAACGTGTTTCATGGTCACTTTGGGATGATATCTGCTGCCACCACATTCATGTGACTGTCATCAATGTAAGCTACATAAAGGCAGGAGTGATGCCGTTCTCCTTCTGTGCATTGCATTTAGAACTAGGGTAATGCTAAGACTTCTATCCTGCCAAGGTTCCCTTGAAGAAAACAATAAGAACAGTCAGTTTGAAACTTCCAGTTAGTTGCTTGAATGATCTCTTTATGAGCTTAGCTGCCCAACAACTGTTATTCTTATTATTGCTACTTCTGACATTTCAGTTAAGCAAATGCAGAAGTGGGTTTGTCCTGCAACAATCAGCCAGGAAGCTGAATCCTGGACCCCACCGTGGGGTGTGAGGTCGTTCTACAGCTTGGGCATCCTCTGCCTGAGCTTACTTTACTCCCTTTAACTTTGTGTCACATTCACTTTCCTTTAAATGCTACAGCTGATGCTATATGCTTAAGCAATTTAGGTGGGTGCACAGCTGCATGGCATTAGTTTCATATAGAGCTAAGCTCAGGGATAGAAGCAATTGCTTGGATATATGGCTGGGTTTTAGGGATCCATCTGACCTGTTCATCACAAAGGCACCCTTCAGTGGCTGCAAGTAGGATCTACTCATAAGACTTGGAAGAGTGACCAGCAGTCTGGGCTCCAGTCTCCTCTCATCTCAGGTGAATCATGTCTGCCCTGCCTGTTCTTTAAAAGTTGCCATAGGAAGGTCCTGGTTCAGCCCTGAGACCCGCACAGGAGGCTTCTTTCATGCCATTAGTTAGCTCGACTACCTGGAGGGCAATTTTGCAACTTCTCTGAGACCAGCTTTCATCTTGCCAGATAACAATATTAATACCTGTTTTATCTTCACTTAGAGGTTTGTAGGGGCCAAATGAAATAATAGTTGTGGAAGCATTTGGAAACTACCCCAAGGTCAGTTACTGAGATGAGAGTCCCTAATGATCATCTCAACTAGCTCACGGGGAAGGCTGGGGAAAACTAGGTTTACTCATATCAACAGTAATCTTGGTGGCAATTATATCTTAAAATTCTTTTTTATTAGTTCATGCTTGCAACATGTAATAAATACATTTAGAGTGGAGAATCAGCACCCTAAATTTGCCCATCCATATTGCATCGCTGTCCTTGCTACTGCCGCTGCCACTGCCCGCCACTCCTTCTCCTCCCATCCCTAGGCTCCGGAGGGGATTGTATTCAAAAGCTGATTTTTCTATATTTCAGTGAAAGTGTGGTATAGAAAACTTGCGAATTTTTCTCTAATTTCAAATGAACTTTGCTTACAATATCTTTCTTTCTCACTTAGGTATGCGACTTTGATAATAAGAGGAGCGCAGTTTGCTTTTTAAATTTACTTTACTTTTTTTGACCGTAAACTGGACATGATTATTTACTATACTTCTCACCTTCTGAGAACATCAGCATACACTTTATTTTGACACCTCCCTGAAGAGAACTCTAATTCATCTCTCAGCCTGGTTTATGTGATATTATCTTTCCTTAATTTATATGCATATGTACACATTCCTGCAAGCTTTTCCGACATCCTGCAGCATTCTCACGGAACCACAAGCTAATAGGAGCTTTCAAGATTTAGGCACAGATGTCTCTGTTTAAATGAGCTATAGGACTCTCCAGTGGACTTGAAGGAGACCAAGTCCCCAAAGAGTTTAACCTGATTGGCTGCCGGATCATGGTTACAGCAGCAAAACAGACAGCTGAAAGCAGAGCATAGGAAGAAAAAGCATCAGAAGATGTAAGCAGTGTATGCAGCCCACCAAAATACAGACAGATGTAAGGAGGGTATCATATGCAGACCATTTGCTGGGCTCCGCCATCACCCTGCGTAAGACATACATAATTACGTAAATATAAAACCTGCAAGTTGAGTTTCAGGAATTTAGGAAGACATTTTATTTTTGTTCGTTTGAAAATGATCTTACCTTCTCTTAAAATTTCCAAGCAGCTCCGACATGTTACAGAGCAGCTCTTTAAGATACGGCCTCTGAATAGATCAAAACCCACCTCCTTTCCCAGAACGACTGGAGGACACATGTTGCCGCGGAGACTCTGTCCAAGCCCGCGGTGTGGCCTTTCAAATTGAACTTAAACCATTTGGTATGCAAGTGCATTTGGTCCTAGCGAAACATGACTTCCTGTTTCTGAGGAGAAAGGCTTAAAAAGTCTCATAAAAAGACTCAAAGGGCTTCTTAGATATCAAAGGCTCCTTACAAAACATTGTTCGACGAGTTAAGTGTACGGAATAAGAAACACACGGAATTCATTTCCTTTAAAATGCACATGGGATTAAGAATTATGGAGAAGGGGTCTTAGAAAAATACATTTCAGGGTTTTTTTTGTCAGACTTAAAATGCATAAAACATAGTTTGTGGTGCACTAAATCTGTAAGTCATGGTGAAAATTGTCTTTTAAAATGTGCCACTGCTTATGCACGCACACGGAAGGTGGACTTGCAGGAGAATAGGATAGATTTGTAATTCGTACTACAATTCATATTACAAATTTGACCTTCAAATGAATATTCATTCAAAATAACACTTCTGGAGGCCCCACCTGCTATTAAATTTTCTGCATGTGGCTTGGTTTCCCCACTGCACACCACCAGCTAGGAAGCAGAACCCACTTTTCATTCCATCAGTGTCTGTAGGGCTTGGAAAACACTGCTCTCTCCAGCTCCAGTCTTCATTTCATGGCAAGATATGGAAAGAACAAATTTTGCTTAGAGTCAGGTCACATGTAGCAATGAAATTATAACATAGGGTTTCTCATTGAGTTTTCAGAAAATCAGATGCGATTTTTGTCCCTAGTCCCTTAAACTAGTCTCTGGACAGTTGTAACAGAGGAAATGTCAGAGAGTTTGGCATGCAGTGGGATCCTCCCAGGATGAAATACTCTGATCCATTCATCCAAAAATGGTTCTCATGTACGTGATATATTTTGTACCTGCTCAAAGCCAGTCCCCCATTTTACAATGAATCTGCTTGATGACATGGCATGGGTGCATGTGTGCTAGCACATGACAGATAAGAGCAAAAGTACCCCAATATATACAAGAAAAATGCCCCATGTTAGGATTGTGGGTACTTGCTAGTTGATTTTTCATATTTATCTATATTTCCTAAATCATGTAGGATTGACTACATCTTAGTTACTGGGAGATGTAGTTGACTCCAAAAAAACTTGCAGATTCTGTTTTGTAGTGTCTCCTCATTTTGGGGTGGGGTTTCCCAGAGCTTATTTGAAGCTCTCAGTTTGAGGCCCATGAAGGCACCCTGGTAAGAGACAATATTGGAGGAGTTCAGCCTGGAGGAACACAAGGAAGGTGCCCAAAGGATGGAGAGAAGAGGGAGCCAAAGGAGGGAAAGGGGACGAGAGAAGAACTGAGATGCCCAAGTCCATGCCCCAGCTCTGCCGGTAAGCGTGGTCATCAGGCACTGCAATCGTGGACTTATATTAATAATGATTAAAAAAGGAAAGAAAAAACAAAGAACCTTGGGCAAACAAGAAAATGTCCTTTATGAGGAGAAAATGACAACCTGGTGCTTACGCACAAGGTACGACCCCTTAACTTTAAGACACATCCTCTTCTAAAGGAGGAAGAATTATACTACAATGAACACTGACTTTCTATGTCACAGGACTGGCATAAGTGGAGACCTATGACACTCTTTATCTTTGACAGAGCCAGGCCTTTAGGGTGTTTGCAAAACTGTTTATTAGATGCGCTGTGACAACTGTAGGAATGAACAGGAAGGGGGCTGCTAATGTTTCTGGAAAACAGGAATAAATTGAAACTCCTCACAGGACACCAGGAGGGGTGGCTGTCTTTTCTCTTCTCACGTTTCAAGAAATGTGACCCTGATACCCAGCATGCTCCATGGATTGGTGCTGGGGGCTCAGGCAATGAATCTCTTTATTTCGGGTCTGCTTAAACATGCACTGGAAAGTGTGAGGAGATGTTGGGAGGCGGGGAGCATTGTGGACCAAGTCAGCACACAAGAGACAACGGAGTAGCAGGACATTCTAAGGAGTGCCAGAAGCCCAAGACTAGAATTACCACTAAGACGTTGGGTGCTTCGGGGATTCACGCTGCACAGCACCGCCTCGTGTCCAAGTGGGTGGGACCTGTGCAGCCTGGAAGTGCCCGTCTGTTCCTCCACAGCCATTCCTAGCACAGGCTTATCCAATGATCTCTCAGTGGCTTCCTTTAAATTTTCTGTTGGTGCTTAGTACATGCCCTCTTCCTCTTGCTTAATTCTCCTCGCTACATTTTAATTTTTCTGCTAAGCTGAACATTGACACTTCCGTGTAAACAGGGCTTTCAATCTAGTGCCCGCCCGCTTTCTCCAACCACATTGCAATACTGTAGGCTCACAGCACTAGCCGACTGAATGTTCACCCACCTGGGTGTATATCCAATGTGTAACAGAAGCAAGACATTTAATAAATCCTGATCTAATTCTATTTGACCTCGGATAAATCGGAGGAAGTGAGAATTGCAAACTAGCTGAAGGTGAGCAAAGTCTAGGATTGTCTCCACCTCCTGAGATCCGTATATCAATAAAGTTAGAAAAATGTAGTCACAGCCTCAGAGCTGCGCTTTGATGTGGGCACTGTCTCTCTTGGCAGGGACTTCTGGCATTAATATTTCATGTTAATGCTGGACATTAAAGAAGTTCAGACAGAGAGTGCAGAGCTTCCAAGGACGGTGATCCTGGGATTGGAGGCCGTGCTTAGCTGCTCCCAGGCCCGGCAGGAAGCCACTTGGCATCCGTGCTTCCTTGCTGACCCCTGGTGAGGCCAGCTGACTCAGTTGCTCTGGTAACCTAGCAAAGGTAACACTGTCACTTAGGTTACTAAGCCACCCTGAGGATGGAAGAGACTATGGATGAGAACGTTGCACTGAGCTGGGGGGAGTCACGGATGAGACTCTGATGCTCTGGACTTTCCCAAGTGCTCGTACCTAAGAAGCTGGAGTTGAAAAGAAGCCTCAATTTTCCAAAACTATTTGGCTTTTCTAGTGCTGGGTGTTGAACTGGGGTGGGGTGAGCGAGTTGCCATGCACATGTCAGGCAAGTGCTCTGCCACTGAACTACATCCTCAGCCTACTTTTTTAAACATCAATATTAAGAATGAGAATGTTTCCTTTTAAATTTTTGTTTTGAGTCTATGTTTGCAGGACTTGGCCGTCACACGCATAGTGAGGGAGGTGCTGGTGCACACCTGTCATGCATCTTGCTTCTTTTTCCATTCCTGTCCTCCCTTCCTTCCCTCTCCATTCATGTCTTGGCTCCCTTCCTTTTTACAAAAGATCTACTACCTCGGCTTGTGCTATCTACCCGTCTATTTTTTTTTAAATGACGTTTTATTTTCAAGCAAAGTCCCTCTAAGCTTCCCAGGAAGGCCTCAAACTTTCGCATTTCCTGCCATAGCCTTCTAGCAGCTGACATTACAAGTTTATGCCGCTGCCCCTTGGTAACATGGAAGTTTTTAAATCAGGACAGCTAGTGTCCTCGTTAGAGACAGAGCTCAACTCATTGCATGAATATTGACTTCCTTCCTGTCCCTGTGCTAGGAATGATTCCACATTGAGAGAGCAGGGCTGGGTCCCCTCCTGCATCTTCCCAAGCAAGCAGCATCTACAGATGGTCTCGGGAAGACTTGGGAGCAGAGTGATTACTCTTGGGGAGCATGTTGTGGGGCATGACATGGAGCACAGAGGAACATGAGTTTAGGGCAATGACTATTTGAGTGCATTTTTAAAGGATTGCCTCATAAACATGTTGTATATATTTGTACTACTGGAGCTTTCCAATGGATGCATAAACTCTGTCTTGGAAAAAATACATGAAAATGCAATGGAATTGATTATAGCTTGTGATAATTAAATACTTAGCCCTGTATTATTATACAGTGGTATATAAAAGTCTTGAGCCAAGAATGATGGAGCATACCTATAACTACAAGTATTCAAGAGGCTGAGGCAGAAAGATTGTGGGCTCAAGGACAGTCAGGACAACTTACTGAGATCTGGTCTCAAAGTTAAAAATAAATAAATAAATAAACAAACAAACAAATAAATAAATAAATAGGGTTGGGGTTGCAGCTCCGTGGTAGTTATAGCACTCCTGGACTCAATTCTCAACATGGGCAGAAAAGCAGATTTTGTTTTGAAATAGATTTCTTTTTGCCTTCAATATTCTGGCTAGGTTTAATAATTCTATAATTTTATGGTTATACTATATCATTACAATCACTATTAATTGACTACATGTCACTGTCATTTGTTTTCCAACTGGAAAATCACCAAATTCTAAGTTTTTCTTGCAAAAATGATTTCTACAACTGTCATCTTCTGAAAAATACTTTAAACCCAAGTTGCCTTCAGTTGTTTTGAGATGAGCTGATTTCTTCTGAATTTAACCTGAGTTTTACAAAGAACATGTGCGTGTGCTATAACCTCCATATATAGTTTAGGTGATGTATGGTTGTTGTTTCTGAGTGTAAGCATTTGAAAATCCTAGCGTGTAGAATCTTGTTGTTTAAAACTCAAAACACCCAGGGCTTGTTCATCTGCAGAGCTAACGAGGGGCTTCCTGGTTGATCTCAGACCCTGTGGAGGGGCAACAAGTGACTAAAAAGGTAACCAGATCTCTGAATGCACAGAGTTGTGTTGATGAGAGTCCTGTAATTGTACCCAGCAAATGTGCTGCAGGGCAAGACTGGCTGAAATGAATCAGATTAATCAATGCCATGTGGCAAGTTCTTCTTAGATGTCTCTTGCTAGCACAGAATCTATGCCAGTGCCGCAATAAGTAGCAAAATCAAAGGATTCAGATTTCATTGGCATTTAATTGAGCCTTGATTTGGACAAAGGTGAAGGGGTTCCAAAGGGATGAGCAGATTTAAGGTCTGGAATCACCAAGTCCACTGAACAGCTCCAGGCTGGGTCTGGGCATCTAAAAGCAACAACAAAGAAAACACATCTGAAGAAATCGATGTCCTCAGAAATCACAACGTGGTTTCTCTCTTGTGCTGCTTTTTAAAATTCTCAGAATGTAGAGGAGACATAGAAAGAGTCTTTCTCTCTTTGCCAATCCTATTCCCATTAGTATTTTTTATAACAAGTATTAAATTTTAAAAACCTACAAAAAACCAAGAAGTAGAAAGGGAGAGAAATGGTAGAAAAAAGCAAATAACGGTCCTGCTAATTTGTTTTTAAATTTCATTTCATTATTATATTTAACTCTTTTCTCTTTGAAATAAAATAATAAAAATTTTTTAAAAATTAAAATAAGGAAAGGAAATTGGGTTAGTATAATGTGAGGGACCAGACGAGTTTCTCCTGCTGAGTCTCCACTGCTTTTTCTCCATTTTCCTTTCCTCTGAATTTCTTAGCGAGGCAGCCATTACAAAGAAACCTGGGACTTGTAAGCATCTTGAACAGATCAGATGAAATTCAGATGGGTTGAGAGGAAAAAGTGGCCCCAATCACTTGAAGGTCAGGGCCTCAAAGAAAGCAAAGTCAGGCACTCATGAAACAAGAGCTATTACCAAGAAATCAGGGTGAGTATAAGCCAAGGAAGAGTGTGGAGTGGAGGAGGGACACAGGAAGTGCGGGGGGAGGGAGGGAGAAAGCAAAAGAGGAGTCACGAGACAACAAGAAGTGCGGAGAGGGAGGGAGGGAGGAAATATAGCGAGAGGAGCCAGGAGACAAAGGGAAAGAGACGCTGATCGAAGCAAAGAAGGGGACAGGAAAGAATTGGGGATGGAATGCAAAACAAAGGAAGAAACCAGGCAAAGAAAAAGAAGGGAGGAGAAATAAAGGAGGGGCAAAAAGACCCAGAGATGGTGCACATTTTGATTAACTGTTAAAAATATGCTGAAGACATAATCCTGGAATTATGGCAGAGTATTCCTCTTGATGTACACAGTGTCATAAAAATAAAGCAGTTAATAATTGAATTTAAAAATTAGCACACCAGAAAACACATTGCTGTGAGTCCCCTTCAAAAGCCTCCCCTTTAACTTCAGAAGCACATCTCCCGCCCTTCTTGCTGCCTTCTGCAGCAGCTCTGGAGTCCTCTGTCCTGAATTCTTCAGTTGGGCTGTCTGGTTGCTATGATGTCCTAAACTGCTTCACAGCATTTGCATTTCACAGTCGCTAAGACCAGGAAGTCAGATGGTGCCAGAGGCAGTGAGTCAGGCTGCTGAGTACACACTTCCATTTTTCATCCGACTATAACTACCATAAAATTTTTTCTAAAAAAGAGAATAAAAAATAGTAAAAAGAAAAATAGAAACAATACAGTTTCACTACCCAATGGTTGTTATATTGCATAATATTGTCTTTAAAATAGTTGTTTACGTTATCATATATAAGCATGCAATATTGGTTTAAAAACTTATAAGAAACTAAAAAGAAGGGCCAGCCAAACAGCTCAGCAGATTAAAGCACCTGCAAGCAGGTGCAGGGGCCAGGGTTCAATCCCTTGGCCTGCCTGCCGGCCCCACCCCCAGGGCACGCTGAAACGGCAATTGAGACTGGGTGTGCTGTCACACACCTGTAATCCTAACTCTTGGGAGGCACAAACAGGTGGATCACATGAGTCCGATCTACTAAAGAGACCCTGAATACCTGTAGACACTTCCCCCCCCCCGAAAAAAAAAACAAAAAACAAAAAAGAAGAAAAAAATTAAGCATTAGCTGTTCCTTTCAATAGATCAGCAGAAATCAGCAGTACAATTATTCAATTATACATAAATATAGCTTTTTCCTTTCCTTCTTTCTTTCTTCTTGTCCTTTTCCTCATCCCAGATATTCCTTCCCTTTGAACAGTTTCTTTCCCTTTCACAGTACCTATTGTACCTTTCAGATTTTATTTACTCTTTCAGGTTCTTACACTAGCAAGACAATACAATGTATACACAACAGGTCTGATTTATTTCACTTATGAGCATGGTCTCTGTTTGAATCCATTTACTTTTGAAAGTCTTAAGTTTATCCTTTTTATAGCTGAGTAATGCTTCATTGTGTAAAAAGACCACATTATTTTTATCTATTTCCACATTGATGGGCATCTGAGTTGCTTCCTAAGATTTAGCTATGACAAACTGTGCTGTTGAGTACAGATACACAAAGATCACTGAAGTCTGACGTTTTCAGTTTTTTTGAAAAAGTACTGAGGAAGAAATAGCTGGCTTGAACAAGACCTCCAATCCTAACTTTCTGAAGAATCTCCACACAGATTTCCATAGTGGTTATACCAGTCTGCACTGGCATCAGCAGTGGAGAAGGGCTCCTTTTTCCCCACAGGTCTTCCAGCATCTGCTATTGGCTGACTTCTTGGTGAGAGCCACTCAGTCTGGGGTGAGGTGGCCATAAACCTTTTGGATGGATTCCAGACATCAGCAAACAGACACAAAACAGATCTTTCAGAACTGTTTCAAAAAGTGACTAGAATGATGGGGTAAGCTTGTTTGAGGTAGGTTCTTGGCACCACAGCAATGTGTTCCCACAGTAATATCTTTACATGGAAGCTCTCATCATGTATCATGATCATACTTTGCAAAGGTGTCAGACCACAATGAAAAGCAAAGACTTTTGGTGAAAGTCTATCAAGGGCTTGAGGGTGACAAAAATCATGATCTCGTGATGTTTTTGAAAAAAAAAAAAAAAAAGAAGAATAGTTGGATGTTCATGTACTAACGCCTTGAGAAACCAGAATCATGGGCCGACACTGCATTTCTCCCAGAGGCAGCTTCCAGAGCTTCCAGAGCTGGAATCCCAGTGGAACAAACCAGGAAAACTCCTGTATTCATAGTCTTTTCCTGGCTTTACCCATCATTCGTTCTCTCAGTGATGTCAAAGTCGTGGAACAATGTTTGCCACATTTTTCTTTCCAGTGATGCAGGTTACCCTCTTGTCAGTCAGGTTCAACACACACAAAATCATTGATATCTTTTACAGAGAAAGGCCTAAGCAGATCATTCTAGTCATTTACCCCAGCATCCTAATATTTGAGTTTGTTTATAGGCAGAGGCAAGATAGACACACAGAAAAGAGGAGAACACAGGAGGCCACAGAATAGAAGGTAAGCTCTGTGCACAGAGCCCTCGAGACCACATCCTTATCCCTTGAGTGCTCCTGTGACTCGATGCCTGGAAAAATCTTGGTTGAAGCTGAAAAATCTGCTTGGCTGTCATGGTCACTGCTAGCTGTCTTCCAAACAAGTCAGGCCTCACCTCAGGGTACTGGAGGAGGGACACCTGTCTATAATCCACACTGGGAGGAATTTCATTGAACAGCAATGCAAAAAACAAAAAAATGCCTCTTTTGTGGCACTCTCACAACTCCCGTATGAAGAGACATTGCCCGCCTAAACATACACATTATGTAGGTGACAATTATAAGCTCCAGCCTCTCTCTCCCATCAATCACTCTGACACCTGCATCCAAGCCATTTTCTAAGGCAACTGAAAATTGCCAGGGGAGGATGCTATGCAATGTTTCCCACAAGTTGTTTCAAGGTGCAGATCTGTATTGCAGATCAGAGAATGCCTGTCATGTCAAAGCCCCATTGAGTCACGAATCCATTTCTTTAAAAAAGTTCTTGCTAGGAATTCAATAGGCTTTAACAGCCCCAAAGTAGCTGTCAAAAGACAGTGATTAAATAATATGTACTTTTCAAAACTAGCTGTTTATAAGGCAAAAAGGAGTAGTACAGTCATTTATTGAAATAAAGTTTCTTAAAAATGGAGGAGGCACACACATCAATATTGTGTCCTGTTACTGAAATATAAGATAAGCTTATAAATTCTGAGAAATTGGCACTCCCTAAATCACAGATTCTAAAGAACAGAGTGCAGAGTTTTACCAGTCATGAAGCAGAGGGTGATGAGGGTGATGGCAGGCTGCTTGGCATGTGGGGGGTGGGGGCTCCATCCAGCAAACTGCCTGTCCGCTCGCCCTGCATTTGTGCCATCAGTCACATGTGAGTCCCTCTGCTTATTTTGCCCTCATTCCATCTGGTCTGGGAAGGTCCCAGACACATGGTTTACCTTGACACCCTCTCTGCAGTGTCCCCACCATCTGGAGTCAGAGCAAAGTGGGGAGCAAGACAAGCCATCGGGGCCCAGCCCAGCATCTCTCCTTGTTTCCTGGACGTGCATTCCTTGCAGACCCACACCTAAGTCAGCGGAGGCAAGACGACCGTCCTACACTAGATGACAGGAGTTCAACAATGGCTGTTATATTGCACGTTGTCATCTTATTTAGTGAAATTCTGTATCATTGCTAATATTTATGACTTTTTTATTCTCTTTATAAAGAAATAGGATATTCCAGGAAGATGACAGCCCTAAGCAAGCTTTCAGGCTGTCCAGCTTTGGAAGGCCGCTAGGCGGTCTCCTGGAGTTTGCCCGCACTTCATGACGGGATGGCCCCCACAGGGGTGAGCTGCGTCCCACAGGGGTCTCACGCGTGCCTTTGCTCCCTCTTTTTTTTTCCCCCAAGTTGGCCTTGTAGACACTGACCCTGGAGGTCCAGTTTCTCTTTCTCAACCAAAGCTCTGCCTCTTGTGGGCAAATCTCTTGTAACCTGAGCACCCTGCTCCTGGCTAAGATATTACTCACCCGACTGAAAATACCAGCCACGAATCAAGCCAGATTGTTTTCCTGACACCTTTATCTTCCTTTGCTGGTTGGGACTCCCAGGTGCTGGATCAAGGGCTTTAGAAGGGTGAAGTGTGACTCCTGCCGTTTTCTCTAAGGGGATAAGAAGTCTAACGGTCTGAGCACCGCATGGAGAATAGCTCCTTTCTAGAAACTTCTCGTAGAGAGGAAGTGGAGTAAAACCCTAAATCTCAGCTGTTCTCGGCCTCTTCCTGTTCATTCACCAGTTGTCTCATCTTGCAAAACTACACGATTGAATACTTAGCTGTGTGTGTAAACTGAGAAAAAAAAATTATCTTAAGGTTTTAGCGGTTAAAAATAAATCTATATTAAATACTTAGAGTAATGTCTCCACCAAAGAAATTCAGAGTATATCCCCAGGGATCCTCCACTTTCACTCCGTTACTGTGTCATTGCCATCTCCGCGACCTTGTGGCCTCTAGCACTGTTTTCTATGCTTTGTAAAGTTTACCTTGTTTTTTAGTTTCTTGGAGCACTGGATTAATATTTTTGTATAAAATTTGACAACACAAAATGAAATGGAATCATTTAAACAGCATGTGCTAAACATCAAGTCTTCTGCCCTAGGTTTAAAATCTTTCTGCGCTGAATGGGGAGGGATTCGGGGCATGGGCATGCACTGAAGGTCCAATTGTTTTGTGTGTGTGTGTGTGTATTCTAGGGAAGCGTCTGCAGGGTGTTCAGGGTCTCACTACTAGATCAGACTCATAGTGATCCGCCTGTTTACAGCTTCCCAAGAGCTGGGATTATAGGTGCAGGCCACGATATCCAGTCTCAATTGCTGACTCAGCGCACCTTGGAGGCAGGGCTGGTATGGCAGACCCATGGATCAAAACCCCCGGCCCCTGTACCTGCTTACAGGGGCTTTAATCCGATGAGCTATTTGGCTATTTTCCAACTCTTTTCTTTTTCTCTTAAAATTTATTGATTTTTAAGCATCTAAGTTGGGCTGTGCAGATAGTTTAGCAGTCCAAGTGCCTGCCTGGCAAACACAAGAGCCTGAGTTCTATCCTTGGTCCTACATGCCATGCAGGCCCCAAATCCCAGCGTGGGGCTGCATACCTGCGATTCCAGTGAGGGGAGGCTGAGACACAAGGATCACTATGAGTCTGAACCTGTGAACTGCTGATGATATAAACATGACAAAATTTTTAAAAATATTTGTTCATAAATAATAGAATTTTAGTATATCTTCTTCATCATCTTCCCCACCCTTAAGTCCCTAATATATTTGGGAATAAAATGGATAAATAATGATATTCCTTCAAAATTACAAAGATGGTGCAGGGAAATGGAAATTGCTGGCAAAGCCCATTGTCTTAGAAACACAATGAGATGCAAGATAGTCCAAATTGACTGTTTCATTTCTATCAGAACTGCATATACACTAAACATTTAGAATAATAAATGATGCTCACAGAAGTATTAATGGTGTTGAATGAAACTTAAGTGAAATTAACAGCTTCTGTTAGGTGCTAGACCAAAACTCCAAGTGGCTAAGAATTGAGTGATCTTTGGTGGAATTGTGAAAATGTGTCTGTATATGGGAAGGTCACTTCAATGGAGAGGGAGCAGCCGACAATGTGTGGCAAATGATTTGAGCACTCTGGTGTAACTAGAACTCCCTCTGCCCACAAACTGGATTCTCTGGTTTTATTGATAAAAGTCTTTGAGAAATATTGAAATATTGGAAGATAAACTGAGAGAAAGTTCTTTTATAATGGTAAAAAAGAAAAATAGCTCTGTATTTGGTGTCAGACCTATCACCCATCACCTATCACCAAGGCCTGGACTTTCCCTAGTGTTCCAGAAGATTCATCTTTTTCCCAGAGAAGCTGTCTTTGTTAACTTCCCTTGCCTCTACTCTTAAACTAATGTTTAAATGTGTCAGCAAGGATTTCCTCAGTGGGGGTCAGCTGCAAGCCTATCCCAACAGCCCCACGTAATCAAAGGGACAACACAAGAGTGAGCAGAGATATCACCACCTCAAGGAAGAAAGTGGAAGGATGAATGACTATTTCAGGTCATTTGAGCCTTGCCTTCCAAGGGAAAACCTTCCCCTACCCCAGTGAGACCATTACTTCACTGGGGTTCTTTGTCTCTTTCTTTCACATTTGCTATCAGAGTCTCCTCCCTTTCAGTGATGGACACATCAAACTCAGGCAAATCCTTTCATTTCCTGCTAGAGCAGAACAAGTGTGCCTGGTGTTGACTCCAGGGTTCTGCATAGGGGCTTGATAGTTCCTGCTTTGAGACACAAAATTGGAACTCAGAATTTCCTTCTCTCTACGCTGCTCTGTGATCTTTGACTCATGCATTGCTTTATTTTTATTTCTGTCCTCTGTACACACTCTAACCCCATCTCTCCCATCTTTGTAGACTCAATGTTTTCTAATGCTGGGGATTGGACCTAGGCTCTTAACACAGAGCTATGTTCCTCACTTTTCACATTTTTAATTTTTGAACCAGGGTCTTGCTAAGATACTAAACCACTCAGGCTATATTCAAACTCATCTTCCTCCTGCCTCAGCCTCCCAGAATGCTGAGATTACAAGTATGCATCACTGTGTCTGGCTTGAAAACACTGTATTGTAGTTCTTGCCGGTGATTTTGTTTATACGTGATTTTTTAAAAATGAGCAAATATCTTTTTATTGATACAAGCGGTATTTGTTATCAATGTATTGATGCCATGTTTATTTCAGTCTTGTGTCTCTTTTGCACCATAAAATGATGTCTACATATCACCAACCTAGTGATCTGAAGATTCATTTAAAGCACTTATACAAATGTTGTCAGGTGATGTTACCACAAGCTCCTTTGGATAGAACATATGAGCTCTGTAAATGATTACAGGGTGGTGCAAAATAGCAAGATGAAAGAAAGAGAAAAGAGAGAACACACCCATGCTCCAGGGTTTGGCCTCCATAATCACTGTCCTTTGTTAACTCTGCTGTTCTGCTATGTTTTTGTACCACAATCATACGGCATTTTATGGCCTCTTCTCTCTTGTCCTAAGCCTTCAAGCATGTGGCTGAATAATAGCAAATGTTTTCTACCATAGCCTATCTTTATTGATGCAGACAGCACTCGCAGTGTTCACAAACAGATTGGCCAGGCACAAGCCAAGGGTTTGCTCATATCTTATTAGTCCCAGATGCTCAAACTGTTAAGCATTCTATTTGACACCACCTCTCCCAGATTGGAACTGAGGCACACGCTGTATTGATATCAAATGCTTAGGGGACCTAGCATCTGGGTTGCTGCATGTTTCACACAAAATAATAGTATCTATGGCTTACTGGAGGTCCAAAGTTTCGTCCAAAGTGATTTTTGCAGGGTCCTGCCCATTCTTTTTGTTCAAATATCAACTTTTTCCTTTGTCCACATTGTAGTAGAGAATGATTGCATTCCTTGGGTGCAGTTGGTGTGTGTGTGTGTGTGTGTGTGTGTGTGTGTGTAAGACAACCAAATTCCATTGTTCACCTTCTTTTCCTCTGTTCCCTTACCTCTCCCCCAAACTCTTGGTCCCTTTTCCATTTGAGGAAAACCCGTCTCCCTATGTCCTATTATCTATCTTTAATTTTGTTCTTTATTTATATGTTAGGATTTTCATATAAGAGAAATCACATGATAGTTAAGGCTATGTGTCTGATTTATTGCACACAACACGAGGGTCCTAAGGTACAGCCACTTACCCACAAATGCCTCAAGTTTATCCTTCTCCATGACAGAGTAGAACTCCACTGTGTGTAAGCACTATGGGTTCTGTCCATTCACCTCTAGAGGCTGCTCCCACAGTTTAGTCATTATCAATTGTGCTGCTATACACATGAAGATGCATGGATCACTGTAATATGTTACC
>PVKN010010291.1:0-22796 GCA_004027915.1 Capromys pilorides
TTCTTAGCCCCACTCACTAAGCAGATCTGAGACACAGGCAATAGCAGAGTGGTGAACTAGGAGCCCCTGCTGCTGCCGGCCACGGTGGCATCTGACTTCACAGGAAGGCTACAAATGCCCTGCAGACAAACAAATACCGCACCTCACACGTGGCTGCATGACTGTCCCTCGGGTGAGCGTGGATACTACGATAAGTAACATGCAGTTTAGCTTACAACCACTGATGGCAAACATCAGTCAATATATAACCTTGGAGCTGGGGCCAGGGGAGGGGGATGGGGACCCAGGATGCGAACCCCACGGAGGCGCTCACCCTTATGTACCGACCTTGCGGGAGAACACTTCTCAGCACTTCCTCCACTTTTATCTTTTTGTGGTACCAGGGACTGAACCCAGGACCTTATCCCTTCCTGCACTTTACTCCTGGGTGTCTCACTTGTGTCTCAGCCTCATTAGCTACGCACCGTAGTAGCCTTTTAAGGATCAGGTCATTGGTACCTGCAAATGTGCTACGCACGCCTGGTGTACCCCATTTTAATTTTCAACCACTCCATAAAGTAAAGATGATAAAGGCACAAGACTTAGGCTCACAGGGGGAGGAAGTCAAGGGAAGCTGGATGCACCCCTTTCTGACCAGTGAGCCCCCCAGGGCAGAGATCTGCCTGCTGCCTCTGGTGGCCTGGTGCACAGCTGAGTGCCTGGGGCGGTGGGGTGGGATGGGGGGCTGGTGCAGGCCTGTGGGATCAGTGGAGTGCCTCTGCTGCAGTGCAGCCCCCTGCTTCCCCCGAAAGCGCACCTTGGCTGGCTTGGAGCTACCTGGCTATAGTCAGAATTCCTCAGCCCTCCCAGAACCTCTCTCTAGGGCACTACACAGACTGGTCTGAGGCCTATCTTTGAAGCCAAACCCAGATCTTGCCTAATCCTGCCCGGTTCCATGTCCTGCAGCTCCCTGACCAGAGAGGCGATGGACCCATGAGGATGGTGCTTCTCCTATGGTTGTCTTTTCTCAGAACAGAGAAAGAGAAGGGGAATGAGGTGCCTCAAAGATGGCAGCTGAGTCCACTTGTAACCACTGGGGCTCTAACACGGCTGTAACTGCAAGCCCACTCGCCGTGGGGCACAAGGCCAAGGCTGCTGTCTCCCGTGACTGGCTGGGGTGGAGCAAGCAGCGTCCAGATGTTTCCAACATGAGCCCCCATGCAGGGGAAGCTCCTCTGCCACTGCTGGACACTGTCCCAAGTCGCCACACACCATAGCACTGGTGACGGAGCTCTGCAAGGGGTCTCCACTGCCCTCTCAGAGCCACCGTGTGTCCCAGGAGTGGAGGAAATGGTAGAACTATACCCGGCAAGCCCTGGGCAGGGAGATGTGGAATGGGAACTGGTTAGTGTCAGCTGTGTTTCTGGTTTTCCTGTTAATGCTCCCCACGACCCCCGGAGGCATGAGTGGGGATGAGGATGGCTTTCCTTTTAGGGTGATGAAAATACCTCTAAGTTGGCTGACTTGCCCTGGGCCGGATCCTGCACCCTCAGGCCTCCCTGGAACCTCATATTGGGGACCCTTGTCATCGCTGTGCTCCCTTGCCCATGAGTTCGGAGGGCGGACACAGAGATGGAGCTGTGGGGCTGTAAGCCATGGAGGCTTCAGGTTGTTTTTTTCTTTAGGAAGAGGCGAAAATGAGTTCAAGGATAAAAGTGTTGAAAAAGCACACATTCCGACGAAACACAGCAAATGTCTCAGATTTCTTCCCTGACCCACAGAGGCAAATGAGGGCCAGACTGCAGAGCTCATCCTAAGAAAGGCATGCTGCCAGCGCTTGGCTCTTACAGCCTCCACACAGATGGAAGCAAGCCCCAGCCAGGTCCTCCGGAAGGCCACGGGGCCTGTGGGGGGACGCGGGCCTGCAGCCCTGTCAGGGCTTCTGGTGCACTGGGAGAGCAGCCTTCAGGGGAGAGGACTCTTTCTAGAGGCAAAGACGGTGCAGAGGGAGAGAAAAGCCTCAGAGCCAGCAGTCTGCGGCATGCCAGCGCCCAGTGGGTGCCAGGTACCAAACCAGACCCCAGGGGGCCAGGCTTTGCACTGGCCTCTGGCAAGTCCCGAATGCTCAGTTTTCTCAGCCACAAAGTGGGGGCAGCAGTAACACTGGCCTCACTGTGCCACCACAGAGCAGGCAGAGCTGCAGTGGGGGCCGGCGCTGTGCAGCGGCTCCTCGAGCTCCCCGTGCTCCTCCCTGCACTGTGCTCACGGGATCAGCCACCGGCCTGACGCTCCAATCTGGGCCTTTCTTTGAAAATTACCAGATTCCGACAAAAAACCTCTGGTTCAGGGCAGGCATTCCACCAGGAAGTGGACACCCGTCTTGAAGATTAAATCACCACTGCGCCTGGCTGGAGCTGAGAACAAATTTTCTAAGTGCAAACTGCGGGTCCCCTCCACTTCCCTCATGCTTTGAAAATCGCTGCCTTCCACCCCCATTTCCTCCCAACAGCAAGAAGAGATGGTTTGGGAAAGGGATCCTAAGGCTCACCTCTGAAAATGATTTGCAAAGGAATGCGTGGCCCAGCGAGGGGTGGGAGTGCTGGGAGGAGGAGCAGCTGAGGAGCTGTGCTTCAAGAGAGACACTTTGATCAGAGTCCTGGCAAAGTCTTTGGCTGGCTGTGCGTCCCTGGACAAATTAATCAATGTCTCTAAGTATTTTATATTTTTATTTTTTACGTATTTAGTTGTTATAGGGTCTCCCTACGCAGCTCGGAGTCGTAGTGATCCTGCTGTTTTCAGCCCCCCCCAGTTTTCTGGGATCACAGGTATGCGCTACCACTCCAGACTCTGTCACTGGCTCAGTGTGCCCTGGGAGCGGCGCTGGCATGCGGGCCTGGGAACCGAACTGTAGTCCCTGTGCTTGGCAACGCTGGTGTGTAATCCACTGAGCCATCTTGCCAGCCCTTCTAAGACTTTTAAATAACTCAGCTATACAACGGAAGAAAAAGATATCTGAGAAGCATTGATACCAAGATGACCAATATAGATGACATTTGCCAAATATGCATGGAATGGAGTGGAATGGAACGGATGGAGTCGGATCCGCGCAGGCTCTTCCTCTCCTTCCTGTACTTTTCAAGGAGGCCCAGGTTTTCTGGCTCAGACCGCCTGCCGGGCACAACACTGCTCCCCAGTGGGCTCAGTGGCGAGAAGAAGACCGGACGCGGTTGGCCGGAGCGCAGCTCTCGTTAGCTCCCATGTCTCTCTATCTGCTATCTATCGGAACCCACTGCAAGGAGGAAGACGATCACCAATAAAAGCCCCCTGCGTCCCTCTGTCTCTGGGCCAGTGTGTGACAGTGCAGAGCGGACCACCACCACAGGCTCTGCTCCGGCCCTGCGCTCTGCAGCAGCAGGGGAGCTTTGCTAGGCCCAGGAAGAGGAAGCTGCATTCTGGGCCGACTCACGGCAGGAGCTGGGCTCGGCCGCCCTCCTCTGTAGGCCAAGAGCGAGCCTGTAAGTCAGCAAGGGACTCGAGAAGGCGTGGAGGGAGGAGGCTGCCCCGCACCCATGGGTGTCTCTACTCTTCCAAGGCACTGAAGGTGTCGCCGGAGCTACAGAAGTGATTTCTGCTCTGTAACTTTTCCAGGAATGTGCTGCTGGCCAAAAGAACGACACTCAGCACTCTGATAGACACCAGACACGCTAGACAGGAGAGCGGTCCCATTGCAGAACACGCTCGTTGGGAACGCCTTTACACCTGCTGAAGGTGGGACCAGGTTTCCCTGCAGCCAATGAGAAGCAGCAAACATGATTAGTTCTGATGGCCTCTTCCTGATTCCCAGTGTCTAAAAGTAATCCTGTCACTTAGCATAAGCTCCAGCAACCACTACTAATGCCAGAGAAAGCCTCCCCACAGGTCCTCACAGGACAGACCTCACACAGCGTTTGCTCTGCCCAGGTGTGTGCTCCCCACTGTGGACTCCAGCCCGCACTTCCTTGCATCTGAGTGGAAGGAGGGCGCGCTGGCCTCCTCATGGGCAACAGTGGGAGTCGCTGCTGGGCAGCCCCGAGTCACCTGAGGCAGCCTCCCTCTCTACACCTCTGTGGTATGTCACTGTAGGCATTAGAGCTGTATTAATCAATCAGTCAAATAATGCTTGTTACTATTGAAGAAGAGAAAGCAAGCTTTATTTATGCAATTACCAAGCATTTAAAAAACAAAAGAATTATTTTTAATATTGGGAGCCTGGCAGTCTTCCCAGAGTGGGTAACCTGACAGGGCTCTGTTCTCCACGAGACAACTCCGCGCCACTTTCAGCCTCCTGTCCCCGATCCACGCTGGCCTCATGATTCTCACGCACTGAGAAGTGAGTACAGGGATACAAAGGCCAGCTGGGGCACTGGGGGAGTGGTGTGTTGACCCTGCCAAAGCCAGCTCCCTGGGATGCCCCATGCCCGCAGCCACATGTTGAACAATAAGCCCAAACTAAGGTGTAGAGCTTTACACAATTCATGGACGTCACCCCCAGTTCTGACCAACTGAACCAGCAGTGAGGGATGGGGGCTTCAAAACAGTGCCAGGAAGCATGCCAGCCCTGAGCTGGGCGCCCATGCATGCACTCTGCTTTGGTTCGCCACCACTTCAGAAGCCTCAGAGACACCGACGCCAGCTTATTGAGCTCAGATATCTGCAGCAGGCCCCGGGGACCTGGTGAGTGGGGTGGGCCAGGCAGGGGCCAAAGCTGCCACGGTGCCCCGAGCCAAAGCCCGGCAGCTGCTGGGCAGCACTGCTGCAGAACACCCAGCATGGGAAAGCTCAGCCGGAACCCCCAGCCTGAGCCTGCTGGAGAGCCCCGGTACATGGAGCGCTCAGCCCCCAGCACCCCCTGAGCCGCTGGGCTGGCTGCAAGACACAGTGGCCGTTTCTGGGGACGCAGGCCAGCCCTTGTTTGCTTGGCTTCCAGTCAGAAGTCTCAGGTACGGATGTGGACTGGACAGGGGAAGGTGGACAGGTGGACCCCGGACGGCCCTTGCTCCTTTGCTCTGAGGTTGCTAGAAAGGAGGTCAGGAGAATGGGTTGCTGTGGTCCAGTACTGTGGCCACTGGCCACACGTGGCTCGGCTCTTAAACCTTGGCAGCATGGCTGGCTGGACCTCACAAGTATTGCAAGAATAAAACACGTATCGTCACATTCATGGACTGGATATGAAAACAAGAATTTTCACTTATCACTAATAAATTTTTATATTAACTACATGTTGAAATGAAATTTTAAATATATTGTGTTGAGCAAGATATGTTATTAAATTAATCTCACCATTTCTTTTCCTTTTTTATTAAAAATATTATATTTCAATTGGAAAGAGCCGTTCTGAGCCATTTTGCTTGCATTTATGTATTTATCATATATATGTCTATATGAGATGGAATTATTTTTCCAATACTTCTGGCCCTCTAATAAACTCCTTCCTCCTGTCTACTCTTCTCATCTTTGGCTAAGATGATAACACATTGCTACTGAAAGTGGGGTGGGGGGCAGGGGTTCAGTCTGCTTCTGGGACCAGAAGGAGAAGCTCCCCACTTCTTCCTCCGCGAGGGTGCGTTTCCCAGGTAACAATCACCATGGCTAACTCACTGCCCCCCCAAAGGTTTCCCCTCCCATTTCCTGCTCAGGAGCCGCTAACCTATACTTCCAGACCCAGAGGGAACCCCAGAGGATCATCCACCCCTGAGCCAGTCAGCGGTGCTGGGCTGCCCCTCTACGCTTCCTAGCCCCCCAGCTCACGTGACCGTCATCACATTTCTCCCTAGAACGCACTGAACCTGCGCACCAGCTGGCTGCCTGCATACGACTCGGGAGCGCAGGGCTGGTCCACTCCTCTCGGGGTCCCCGAGGCCGACTCAAGAGCTGCCACGTGCCCTGCACATGCGGGGTGAGCGCGTGAGCCTTCCTCTGCCCAGGGCAGGGCTTTGTTCACGCCTCACCTCTCCGCAAAGTTTTCCTGAATAGCTACTGGGGGCCACGCACAGGGAGCGCAGGACAGCACTGCGCCGAGCAAATAGACAAGCCCGTGACCTCGGGAGCCGTAAGTGTCCGCCTCGGCCTGGGCCCTGGGGTGGGAGGTGCTTCTGCAGGCAAGGGCAGGAGGCTGGGGGGCCTGGCCAAGAGGCACAATGCACGGGTCCTCCTCAGGCTGTCGCTCTCACTGTGACTTCCACAACAGAGTCTGTATCTCTATGCCCTGCTCACGGTGTCAGTGTGACCCCGCTGGGCACTGCTTCTGCTGCGACTGACCACACAAGGCTGTGGGGTTTCCTTAGGGCACAACAGAAGTGACCGAGATTGGTAAGACTCTTAGAATTGAGAAATTACTCTCCAGAGAGACAAATCCCTGAAAAGGAAACCATTGCATCCATGATAGAAACATGGGTGGTGAGAAGTCTCTCTGGTTTCCCCAGCTCAGGATTTGTGGGGGATACAGGGACACACGGAAGTTCTAGGGTACAGCATGGCTGGGGAGAAAGGCTGACCATGCATGAGGGGGCGTCCTGACTCCCACGGGCACTCCATCTGCAGCTCTGCCAAGCCCAGGGCTTCCCCTCTCTGCCACCTGCTCCCCTCCATCTACCCAGGCATCCCCACTGGGGGACAGGGCCACCTCCACCCTCTTTCCCCCAGGTGCCATCAGCAGGGAGCCTGTCAGCCTGCTTCCCCATCTCCATCCCCAACCTCCAGTTCAGGCCACCACTGTCACCCACTGGCACCACAGCGAAGACCTCCCACTCTGCTCCACGCGTTCTCATGAGAAGAGTACCACGGGAGCCAGCCGGTGCCATCTACAAAGAGAGTGGGAAGGCCGGGTAAGTTACCGACAGCAGCGCCAGAATCGTTGAGCTCGGCTTCTGTTTCAGAGGCAGACACCTCGGCTTCAAATTCAGAACCTGCCGTCGCTCCCCTCTCTTGGGACCTAGGAGGATTATTTACCCCCTCGAGTCCTTGATTTCCTCAGACATAGGAGACGGCCATCACCCTGCCTCGTGGCTCACATCTGTGGCACACACACTTCTAGATCCCCACTACAGAAGGGATGCATAGCACTTAGGCAATGCCTGGCACTTCAGTTCTTAACAAGCTATAGTTGGCTGCAAAGGAAGAAAGATTATTCATAGAAAGTAGGTCTTCGCCTCCTTAGGGAAAACCGGGCTGCCGCCAGGGCCAAAGTCCGGCCCCACACGCAGCACAGCGTTCCTGCGGAGCTCCAGAACCTGAATAACCTGCGCACTGCTCCTGCTGCAGGCCGCGCTGAGGTGACCTGACCCTCTTCCACTACAGCCAAGACAGAGGAGCCTTGCCTTTCCTGTCGTGGGAACGCAAGGAACCACTGTCACATTACTGAGGCTCTGAGCATCTTCCTAGCTATGAAAAGGAGGAAACACAATCATTTATAAAATTCCTGTAAGAGAGAAAAGCAAACTGTTCAGGGAAAACTCAAATAAATACCCTGGGTACCAAGACCAAAGAGAAATGCCTGCACTCTGAACACAGGAAAGAAAGAGACAGAACGTGTGGCAGCGCAGAGTTTAAATGGCTGGGCCATGAGCGCTTGACCCTTTGTGATTCAGTCCACGCGACCGCCGTGGCAACTGCGCCATGCTGCCATTTGGGTGGCTACACAGTGATGCAGATAATATACAAAGGAATCGTGGGCTAGAGGACTGCTGACGGGAAGAGGCGGCACCCCCAACTAAGAGCCGCCTATGCCGACCAGAGGCCCCATCCGTGCACCGGGCATCTCCAGGTCCAGCTCATTGCCCCTGCCGGAACTGGGGGCTCTGGTGTGTGCGCTAAGGGAGCGGCTGGTCCCCATCACCCCGACTTCCTGTTCACCCAGTCACTGAAATGTACAGTTTGCTTGTTCATTAATCATATTTTAACCTCTGAACCTAAAACTCATGCTCACTTGTGACCATGCACATGAAGACGAAAACCCAGCCACCCAGCGTGACGTCCCGGGTGAGTTTGGACAGGCGGCATCCTGCTTCTTGGTCAGGTTTCCCACCGTGCCTCAGTGTTCCCGTCGCAATCTGTTCAGTGCCCCATTTTCATTAAAAAAAAAAAAAAAAAAAGAATGGTTAGCGCGTGTTTCCAGTGAGCAGCGCCACCCCTTAAGCGAGGTTGCTACCCGCTGCCCAGCTCCTTGGGTCACCCCCGGCCCTGCCCACCCTCCCTCATCTCTTCATCGCCTTCCGGTTCAGTGAAGTCCTCTCCTGCTGCTTCCACCACCTACCTTCATCTTGCTCTTTGTTTATAATCTGATTTGCTCCCACAGGAGAAACCGCACAACACTTAAGTTTGTGGGTCCTGTTTCTTTCACTTAACCTTCATTTTCATATTTTCTGGCGCTTCTGCTCTGGCGAAAGGACATCGAGCACAGCGCCAGGGTGTGGCCCAGCGCTCCCGTGGGCAGTACTCCCCCTCCCATGGGAAGCGGGTGTGGCAGATGAGCTTTGTTCAGAGACCAGTCACAGGGTCATTGGCTCTGGGTTCAGTGTCAACCAATCAAAAATGCACATAAGCTAACATTCCTTTAAACAGCAACACACATGTAGCCAGTTTATATGGGGATGAAGACATGGTGACCAGAGGCTCAGAAGAACCTAGAAGGAATGTTCTCTGTTCACTAACGCGCTGTTCCCTCCCTCTCCTTCCTAGAGCAGAATGACTCCGAGTGGTGAAAATCACTTGTGTGTGAATATGTGGCAAAAGGTAGGAGGTAAGGATCTGCTAGGGAACTCTGAGCCAGTAACACTTCTAGGGTGTGTTATTATCCCAAGCTACTCGATGGCGTCAGCAAGTAACCATGCCGGTTTTACTCTCTGACTGTGCGGCAAGGGTGTGTGACTGCTGCTGCTAAGGGTCTCAAGCCCGACGCGGTCCCTTCTTTTCCCCATGACTTCCTGAAGGGGAGAAAAACAAGGCCTTTCTCCATGCGGTCTCTCGGAGGCTTCTGCAGGTGGAAGGCAGAGATATAGCCCTGTCTACCTGATCAGCGATGTCGGGCAAGGTCCAAGGAGGACACAGGGCTCCATGCCTGGCCGGCTCCCTGGGGCCACCAGGGCCACTGTCTGAGCAGACTCTGAAAAACAGGGTCCCCCAATCCTTGCTGCTCTAGTTAAAATGCCAGGCTGGTATTTATTTGTTTTTGCCAGTTATAGGGGGTTGGGGAGTGGGACAATGGCCCAGATCTGATTGACAACGGCTGCGGAACAAGGGGCCTCTGTGGCACGTCTAATGAAAAGGCCACTGTGTTTTTATCGCCTCTATTTGATTTTAGAGCATCATTTATAGAAACAACTTCAGCAGCAGGGCCAATGGCTCTTGCTCTCTCTGCTCCCGACGGCTCTGGGGGTGTCTGGCCAGGCCTCTCTACCTCCCTTCCCCACCGCTGCGCTGTCCTCCCCCAGAGGTGAGCCATGTCAGCTTGGTGGCTCTGCTCTGTCCCCTTCCTCCTGCTCCCTTGCATCCCTGGCCTCCGGCCCCGCACCCGCTCATTCCTGGCCACCTGCAGGAACCTCCAGGGCCAGCTTCTTGGCTGTGCACGAGTCTGGGCACTTTCTTCCTGCCAAGAGGCTTTGGCAGCGTGCAGGCCAGACCCGGGTTGTTAAAATGGGGCTGTGTAACTTGCACTGAGCACGGGCATGCCAGAGCCATGCCGCCCCAAGAGCTCCCCCATGACACAGTTCTCTTCGCCATTCTGCACACGAAGCAATTTATTTTCTATTCCCATCCTCTAATGACCACCTTGTATGCTGTGTGAATCATATCCCAATAAATATGCCACATAGAGACTTAAAATCTAATTGCTACAGTTCCCTCGTCTTAAGCAGCTCGATGTCATCTGCACCAGGTCAAATTTGAACGCTTCACACAGGGCGTCACCATGCGGTGGCCCCGTCTGCTCAGCCCCACCTCGCCTGGCATTTCACTGACCCTGGCATGTGATTCCGCCACGATGCATACGTGGCTTCCACTCCAGCTCTGCCTGCCGCCCAGGTCCTCTGCCTCGGCTCCCTCAGTCTCATCTCCTTCCCTGACAAATGTCTACGCAGCCTCCCTGGCTCTGCTCACTAGACGCCCCTGCAGCCCAGGCTACCTCTGTGGGCTTCCCTCACTGCACGTGGCGCAGGGTGATTGCTCACTAAGACTGCACCACGGTAAGGCATATTAAATGTTCTTGCATCCCCAGTGCTCAGTACAGTGCTTTATGTACTCTAGGTAACTAATGAAAGGTACTTTTTCATGTATGTACACAAAACACAAGGTCGTGCTGTCCTTGCTCGCTTCTCATTGCTGTTTGAACTAAATCATTAGAACCTTGGTTAGCGCCAAGCCTAAGCAGCAAGTTAATTCTAGTTTATCTTGAGTTTCACTCCTGGCCTCTTCTGTGGTGTGGAGATGGCTCTGAGCTCCAGGTTGATGGAGCAATGTAACAGCATCCCATTGGAAAATCTGCTCATTCTTGAAGGGGCTTGTAAACCCAGTTGCATGTGGTTGATCTGCCTATATCTTAGCTTCTTCAAAAGAAAAGATCGTCTTCTAATGGCAGCTGGAGCGCAGGTGCCCTGTGAACCAGGCAGAGGCCCTGGAGGCGGCTCTGCTATTACAGTGCTGCAGATCAGACAGCTTCCTCAGCTGTAACCCTGCATTGATCAAGGTGCATTCCGGAACTTTCCATCAGAGCTAGGTTCACCACTGTCCTTTAATATCAGGAGTGGGGTTCATCCTAGAAGGCAGAAATTCTAGTTTTGACCCCCACATCCCTACCTATAGTATAAAGCATGATAAAGAATTAATGATGTTTCTTTGGCAGTCAGCCCTGTAGAGCTCAGGCCATGCAGGCCCTGGGCATCAGGTGGGCAACCCCACCTGCCTATACTTGATCCTATGAGGCAGCTGGGTAGCCCACCCTGAGCAGGTCAGCCCCTGAGCATCCCACCAAGTCACCTGTACAGCTATCAGGCAATGCAGAGGGCCCTGTCCTGCCACTAGGCACTGTGTACAACACCACCTGTGCTGGTGAGAGTGAACCTACCTCAAGGAGATCTGCACAAACTCATAGGCATCCAGTGTTTGCAGCTCAGTGAACCACACCTGAGCCATTAACAGCCCTGCTCCACCTAGGAGAGCTGCCCACCAGCTGTCAGTGCGGTCCTGCAGCCTCTGCAGCCTAGGCACTGAGATGCCTACAGACATCGCTGACACTGGTTCCAGGTGAAGAAGCTACCCAGACGCTACCTTGCAGCACCCCCCCGAGAGCCAAAGCCAACGTACCAGGCCCTGCTGATGCCACCAGATGCATCACCAGAAGCAAATCTTGCTATGAAAGTTACCCAATAAAATGGGTAGAGGTGCTATTCTTCCTAACACACAAGTATCAAATTTGAGACATAAGAAACATTAAAATACAACTATTATCACTCTAACAACAGACCCCAAGGGAAAGGAAATTAATGAATTTTCTAAAGAGAATTCAAAATAATGATTTTTGTTTATTTGGTTTTTGAGATAGGGTCTCACTAGGTGGCTCAGGCTGGTCTTGAACCCACTGTGTGTGGCCTCAAACTCACAGGGACCCTCCTGCCTCAACCTCTCAAGTGCTGGAATTACAAATGTGCACTACCACACCTGGCCAAAATACTGATTTTTAAGGAAATGCAATGAGGTACAAAAAGCACTGAGAGCTGAATGAAATTATGACAATAAGTCATGATATGAATGAGAAATCCAGGGAAAAGATCACTATAAAGCATACAGCAGAAATCTTGGAGCTAAAGGACATGAGTGAAACAAGAAAGGCAGAATGAGTGTCAACAGCAGATCAGATGAAGCCGAGCCTCGGGGTTTCAGAACAAGCTGCTCGAAACAGCAGTCAGAATTATAAAAAGAAAGAGGAGGATGAGGAGAGCTAGGAAGGAGAGCAAAATGAGAAGCATGAAGCAAGCCTAGGAGACGTGGAACACTGCTGGGTGAGCAAACGTGGACTGGGAGTATCAAGAATGAGGAAAGAAGGGAGAAGGAGAAAATCTGACTAGGGAAACCATTTCTGAAAACCTTCCAAGTCATGGACAAGACATGGACACCCAGGAGGGAGTCCCAGGGACTATGGAGACGGGGGTTCCCTATCAGACCAGGAAGAGATTTCTCAGCAGAAAATCCTCACAGGCTTGGACAGAACAGGAGGACGTTCTAAGTCTGAGACAAAACAGAAAACTCAGCTAAGAGGATAATGTGAGCAAAACAGTCCCCAGAAGGGATGGAGCGATAAAATACTTTCAAGACAAATAAAAATTATAGGAGTTCATCTTTACTAGCCTCATTTTACAAGAAATGTTTAAAAGAATCCCATATTAGAAGTGAAAGGCTGTAATTACTGTCATGAAAATGGTCAACCTCTGTGTGTCTCCAAGCCACACAGAGGAACAAGACAGCAAGAGCCTAAGGATGGAATGAAGGATGTGCAAAATAACCCGAAAAACAGCGAGAGCAACAGAAGAATCAATAACAGCAACCCACGACTATGGGCGCCAGCTCCTGGCTACTGTGACACAGCAGTGCTTTCCACGCTGAACTATCTGCAGAACGCTACTTCACGACTGGATGAAATGTTTTGGAGAGATACATGCCGAGGAGGAATTAACCTTTGAAAATCATTTTCATTTAACTGCGTGACTTAGAGTTACAAAGGTAATCAAAGCACGAATGAAAAAGGCAAGATATATATATATATATATATATATATATATATATATATATATATTCCCAATTCCACATGTCACCCTAAAGGAGTAGATGTCAGGAGCTAAAGCATCTCTTGGCCACCAGGACTACAACAAATACAGCAGGGAATGGAAGTAACCACAGGAAAAAAATGGAAAGGAAAGCAGCTGAACGCTGCCTGGGAGACGGTGTCTGGTGGTGGGGAAGGAATTTCTTTTTACTGTAAGAATTTCTGCATTGTGTTGTTTTATCATCATTTGTAAGGATTTCGTTGATTGCAAAAATATTTTAAAAATCAGGCCTTTGGCGTTCCTTGCTCTCTGGGAAGACGCTGTCTTTTAAGGAACTTGGAAGCCCTTGGCGTTTCTGCTCAGCGTCCCTTTAATCCTGTGAGCTCTGGTGAACGAGCGGTGCCCAGGAGCCAGGCCGCCCACTCCTGCTTGCACTCTCCCTGAGGCGTGGGGTCAGGAGCCAGGTTTCCAGAAGGGTGGCGAGTGTGCAGGAGTGCTCCCTGCTTTCAGCAAACAGTTGTGGTCTGCACAATCAAATGATGAATTTGGGCAAACAGCCAGGTATCGCAGCTCGCTTACAGGGGACCAACTGCTAGCTGATGTGTTGGAGTCAGAAGCCTAGCAGAGCTTCTGTGAAGGAGTCCCAGGCCCAGGAGTAGCATGACAAGCTGCCGTCCTATTACCCACGGGTCTGGGTGTGAGCTGGACTGTGTATTTCAGGGTGGTGACCAGAGATGGCACACGGAGCGAGGAAAGTACGCAGGCTGGTCCAGGAGACATGGGCTCTGCTGCCCCCCTAGAGTCGAGCTGAGGACTCTGACCTGCTCATGGGGGCCTCACCAAGCAGGACCATGGGGATGACACAGTAAGTCCTCCTCCCCTCTCAGCCTGGGCCTTCAGGTGTACACAAGGATCTCAACTCCTGGGCTCTGGAGTTGTTTTGAGGATTAAGAGTTCATGTAGCAAACGCGCCTGAATTCCACTTTTAACTGACTTTTAAACTTGTGTTCCCTGGGGTTGCACCCCTTTTGACGGCCTCCCATTTCCTAATGAATTGAATCCAAATGCAATGCGAGCCACAGCTGTGAGTCCCACACATCATTTTAAACCTTCTGGTAGCTACACTTAAAAAACACACAAAATAAGGGAGCCTTAACTTCAACAATATATTGTTTTGTATTTCCATTGTGAGTGTAGTTTGGCACATAATCAATGTAGAAAACTATTATAATCTTTGACAACAATTCAATGAAAACCTGCTCTTTTAGATTCTTGCCCCCTGAAGACATCTCCTGAGTCTGTGCTGCCCTTAGGGCATGCGTCCAGGTGGAGGGGCCGTGTTCTAACTGTCCCACAGTTCTGAAGCAGCCCCGCCCCCCTCACCTCTTCTCACAGGTGCCTCCCTGAGCCTGGCCCTGCCATCCCAGACCACATTGCCCTACTGTCTCAGTGACTTGTCTCTCATTGCTGGGACAAATACTCGCCACTCAAAGGAGGGAAAGAAAGGTTTACTGAGCTCACAGTTACTGGAGATTTCAGTCCATACTCAGCTGGTTCCAAGGTAGAGGCTCACAGCTGAGGGGAACCATTCAAGGCAGAGGCACAGAGCAAAATGTAGGAATGGTGGCAGCTCAAGAGGCAGGCTTCTCCTCCTTCCTTACAGTATAATACTAATTACCTGTCCCCGGGCAGGTGCACCATCCACACCCACAGTAATCAATCACAAACTCCAGAAGCCACGCTGCCTCCACAACTGCATGAGGCTTTGTGGGGTGGGGGGCACCTGTAAACAAATCCTAACAGGCACTGACTCAAGCCAGAGCCACACCCACCTGGAAGCTTCCTCCGGTGCAGACCAAGGGCCTCCAGCATGGTCCCA
Source organism: Capromys pilorides (assembly GCA_004027915.1). Classification (NCBI taxonomy): domain Eukaryota; kingdom Metazoa; phylum Chordata; class Mammalia; order Rodentia; family Capromyidae; genus Capromys; species Capromys pilorides. The sequence continues at coordinate 14,650 of PVKN010010291.1, forward strand.
CAGCATCTTTAGGGCTCCACTGGGACACAGACTGAGTGGACAGGAACAGGAGGTGGGTGCGGGCTCACCTGAAGGCAACCCTGCCTGGGCACGGAAGTGCACGCACCATTGCTTGCTGGCATGAGGCATTCTTCATAGCTGGATGTGGGTCTGCTCGGGAATGCCCCCACCAGTAGGAAACCCTAAGCAATCAGCTTCTCCTCCTCAGACAATGATGCAGAGCATAGGTTTGTGGTGGAGAAGACATTGGTTCATGGCCCCGTCTGTGGGAAGTAGTGAGCTGCGTCCCACAGCTAACTAAGCCTTGGGCTTCCACAGGGGCTCTGCAGACTGGAGGGTGAGTCCTGGCCCTCCCTGTGCCTCTCAGAGCCTCAGTGGCTCCATCTATCTGTGCAATGGAGCCCTCCATCCCTGCCATCCAGAATGGGCAAGCAGATTAAGCAGTTCGTATACAGTGACCCAGAGTAGCAAATGGGCACAGGGCAAGATTTTAAAACTCGATTGAATCAAATTAAAGGTGCCATCAATTACAACTTGTAAAACACAGGGCATCATTATTTTAAGAGCCATTTTACAAAAAGACTCCTACATTGCCAGTTAAACTGTGACAGGTCTCCAACTGTGAGATGTATTCCAATCTCAGAGATATTAACTCATTAAATTACTGGTCTTAAAATCGAAGACGCAATAAACTCCCTCCAGCGCCACCAGGCCACAAATGACTGACCTTAAGACCCAAGGCGTATGGTAGCTCCTGCGGACAGATGGGTGAGCTTTGGTGGTGGCGGTGGCGTGGAGTCGGAGGGTTGGGCTTCCCTGGGGGCTCTGCAGACTGGAGGATGAGGAACGATGACCCCCTGGCTGCCACTTGGCACTAGTCACCTTCTTTTTGCGACCTGAATCATGCCTCAGTACAATCTGGTCTGGGATAGTCCTCATGTTTAACAGAAAGCTGGGGACATGCAAGGGTATAGCCACCTGGCATGCACACCTCAGAGCTGGGCCCGGAAGTGGCACTGTGTCCATCCAGGTGGCTCCAGAGCTGCCCAAAGCCTGTTGGAGGCATCCTGCCAATGCACTGGAAAGGCCCTCAACTCAAGCGAGCTTGGGGTAAAACTATCAGGCGTGAGCCTAATGCTAAGAACAGCTTTGAAGTGATTGGCTCCGGAAGCCTCTGCAAGGACCTGAGCGAGGGGCAGAAATGGAGTCCAGGAGCTGCAGCCTGGCAGGGGACGGGGTTTACACAGCACTAAGAGCTAGAGTTTAGTCCCAGGGAGCAGCCGGCCACCTCCTGGGCACTAGCAGGCTCAGCTCCCCTGGAGCAGCTACTGGCAGGGGGCGAACAGCAGGCTCTGAGCAGCCAGGGCAGGGCAGGAAGTACAGGGGTGCAGACACTAGGAGGGAAGGTACCTCAGGTCTTGAGAGGCTACAACCAAATGCACAGCAGGGCCTGAGGACCAGCAATAGGAGGCCTTCCGCGGATCCCCAGGGACATGCTTGTTCACTCGCAAATCCCAGGAGGGCCTTCCTCAAGGGACATCAGGGGCCTGCTTTGGTCTTGGTACTGGGGACTGAGCTACACCCCAGACCCTACCCCTTTTCTTTTGAGAAAGGGCCTTGCAAAGTTGCCTGGGCTAGGCTTGAATTCTCACTTCTCATGACGCCTCATGGTTTCTCGTCATCAACCAGACTGGATGAGAACCAATCAAATTTCCCTGGGAGGCCATCCTTGAATTTAACCACTGAATTCAATCCAGTTCTTGTCCCATACGGTTTGCAACCAGAATCATGGAAAGAATCACGTACTTTCCTCATGAAGTGAGGTGCCACTGTGTGGGCTTCTCCACTGGGCTCTTCGTCCTCTCAGGTTTGTAAACCCACGCTGACAAATGCTGGCCCTGCAATGGTTGAAGATGCAGGGCCTCTCTCTAACGTGACTGGCACGAAAGCCCAGTCTCTTCCATGCCAAGTACTTCGTGTCATCGACTGGCTCAGGTGGAGAGGACTGCACCTGCTGGTCCTCCATCTGCTTCATGCTTTCCCAGGTGAAATCCGGGCCAGGCAGAGGAGAGCGGTGTCAGTCTGGTAGTGCCCAGGGCAGGGCCACCTTCCCACCCTGGAAAGGCCTTAACCCCGAGTAGTGGGCTTTCAAAACCACTGGGCTCTTCTCACAGTGCCGGCACTGGGTGCTTGATGCGCTTGCTTTAACCATTTGAGTCTCAGGGGGTATTGAAAAAACACTGTTGAAGAATCCCAAACAGCGCAACCGCGCTTTCTCTAAATGAGTACGAAAAGACCCAAACAGCGTGATAGCGCTTGTTTTATTTTATGTCGAGAAACACCAAGCAGTGCGATAGCACTTTGTTTATTTTTCATCGATGAATCGGATAAAATGCTGTATACCTATCTCGATGAACGAAGATCAGTTAAATATTGGAAAAAGGTAGCCTTTAACATAATCAACTGCATGGTTTTAAATGTATACATAATCTACAAGGAAACAGTTAAGAGTAAAGCAATATCTCGGTGTACTTGCGTCAGTAAATCTGAGCGCGTGACTTCGACAATCGGTAACGCACTGTCAGTTATCCACAATGTTCGAAATGTGCTGGATTTTCTCGACATAAAATCTCAGCAGCGTGATCGCGCTGCTTGGGACTCAAATGGTTAAGCTGGGGGAGAGGCGCATGCGCACAATTTCTGGCGCCTCACGCAATAGGAGGATGCTGGTCCAGCTCACAGGGAAGGGGCCACAGAGGGTACCCCGCATCTTGGGCTCTGCTACAGAAAGGACTCAGATGCAAGATGCTTTGCACCAAGCCGGGCGCTTTCTCTGCCAGTGCCCTTCGAAGCAGCCAAACAGCTATGGACCTCGAAGTGGGTACTCCATGCCATCCAGGGACAAACTGCCCATCCCTGCACTTTGTGCAGGTTCCACGCAGGCCTTGTGCCGTTTTCTTCAAACGCCTTGAGCACTGGGGCTTTGAGAATCCAGGAGAGGGCGTGGTGCGGGAATCAGATGCCCTCCATACCGAAGAGTGAAGAACTGTTCACTCTCGTTCAGCCATGACATGAGTTCCCCGTGGCCTGGCTTTGGGGCCCGTGCTTGGCCTCACCACACTTTGGCCCCATGGCACTGTGCAGTGGGTCTCTCCCTGGGCCTCGGTTTCCCCAGGGAGCCTGGAGAGCTAAGGGCTTTGATACTCTGAACCACCCTCTCTCCTTTTCCCCACTATATCCAGAGCAGCTCTACTTTTTTTCTCCTTTATACAATGTGGATCCTTGTAAAATTCTCTTTGAAGATAGGCTTTGGTGGTCAGTAAAAGTTTAAAGCCCTCTAGACTGAATAACCCCCGACATTCCCTGCAGCCCTAACATTCTCTGGTTCTTAAAAAATAAAAAATAAAAAAAACTCACCACGTTACAGTCTATTCAAGAGAACAGGCAATCCCCAAAGAAGTCTCCAGGGGCTGGGCATGTTCGAGAAATGTATGTGCTCATGCGTGTTTGTTTTAATTCTTCACTATTTTGTGTTTGATGCCTCTGCTTCTCAGACAAAGCACAGACAGACATTTCTCCTGGAAACTCCAGCTGCTCTTGGGTGATCTATGTGTGGAAAACACCTGCAGGTCAGGTGGGGTGGGCACACATAGTGCCAGCTTGGCAGTGGCTTTGCACCCATAGGGACGGTGACGTGACCCCAGCAAGCATGTGTGGCAGGGGCTGCAGAGAAGTCAAAGTTGCCAAAGGCCCGCTGGAGGGACTTCCAACCCAGCCCCAGGCCCTGAGCACAGCCGCAGGCGCAGCCTGAGGACACGGCAGAGCAGGGGCCACTTGCTGCGGGCTGCAGGTAATCCCTGGCATCCTGTGCCAATGGCACTGCTGGCCCAGCCCAGGCCTCAGGCCCAGGGGAGCAAATGAGAGGAATTCTACACCAGGAGAAGCGCTGGCACTGTATTTCTCTCTGCATCACCTGGGCTCATGGGGGAAGGGTAGCGGCGTACTGCTCTGATTCTGTCTGCACTATGCCACCCACAAGTGAGCAGGGCACAGACTCTGTGGCTGAAGACACCTGGACAGCGTCTGGCTCACCTTCGTTTTAAGGATGCAACAGTGAGATCCATGCAAGAGCTCTCTGCAGGAGCCACGCAACTACAGGAGCAGAACCGTGGTGCAGCCTTGGGCTGCCAGCCACTTCATCCAGCCCCACAGCTTGGTGTCCCGTGCTGTGGCCTGCCTTTGGTGACAGCACGTGCTGGTGAGAGGCCGCAGAGGGCAGGAGGGCTGTGCAGTGTGTGCAGGGGTGCAGCTCTTGTGGGCAGGGACACCGTCCCACAGGGGCAGTTGTGCCAGCTGTGCACTGCTTCCCTGGCCCGTGCCTTGGCACAGGGCCGTGTGTGCCTGGCAGGCGCTGTCCTTGTCTAAGCTACAGCGAGGCCGGCAGGGAGGCAGGCATGTGCAGAGGGAACACTGCAGGAAGATGACTTCAGCAGGAGGGAAAGGAGAGGTGGACGTTCTGGGAGGGGGAGGGAGCGGTCGAGGCCGCACTTTCTCCATCTCTCTCAGTGCAGGTCCAGCCCTGGGCCTCCATCCAAAGCATCACCAGGAGGACAAAGCCGGGTGTCCCTCCCCCCTTGGACACCTGAGTGCAGGTTGCTGCACCCAGCTCCCCACTGTCCTGGTCCAATGGCTCTGATGTCCCGACAGGTGACCTTGGTGGCCCTAGACACTGTCACCCAACTTGCTGCCCTTGGGGCACCCCCCCGCAGTCTCCTTCCCTTCTTCCCTGCCCCCCTTTTCTTGGAGAAGGAGGTGGTGAGGAAGGGAACCCTGGCCAGTTGCTCTGCCTGTCCTGGGTGCTCCCCCTTCTGCTGCCGTGGGAAAGGGCTGACAACACGGATTTAAAATGCAGCAGCCCTGCTGCTGAGTCGGCCGGCAGCAGGTCCCTCTTTGGCTGCATGGCACTGGTGGGGATTTTTCTGCCTATGAAAGGCAGGCTGAACCCACTGGCCTAGGCGCGTGCAGAGCTATGTACCTGGCCAGGCCAGGCAATCTACAGAGCTCCTTCGCAGGCACAAGACCTATGATTCTGCGAACCTGAAGGCTTTGCAATGGGTGGGGTTGGGTGGGGTGGATGGGAAGCTCTGAACTGAGCTTGACAGTGTCCAGAGGGAGGGGGGACAATGATATTTGTTGATCGTTGCTCTGAGCCAGAGATACCTCTGTGACTTCTCCCATGGGATTTTATTGGGTCCACATAGCAGTCCTACAAGAGGAGAGGAGAGCACTGAGGCTCAGAGAGCCAAGACACGAAGGGAACTGCCCCAGGAGCATGGCTGGTCAGGGCAGGGTGGGATCTGAACCGAGCCTCCTACGGCTCTGTAACTTGCAGGCCCTGGGGCTCACCCTCCTCCTCCCACCTTCCACCCTTGGGAGAGGACTCGGGGCCTCTCACTGTGCTACTCCCCAGGCCCTGCTTTGATTGGGTTTTTTGAGACAGGGTTTTACTGAACAGCCTAGGCGGGGCTCAAACTCACAACCCTCTGTCTCAGCTGCCCAGGCCCCTGGGACTGCAGGTGTGCACCACCTCACCAGGCTAAGGCTGGGCTCTTTATCTTGCTGTGAGTCCTGTTTGCTTTGGTAATGGCAGGAAATCTCTCAAACATGGTCACAAATGTGCTGTCTTTATAGGAGACGTGACTAGGGTGAGGGGGCAGAGTGCGGCTCTGGAGCTGGCCTGGGCTCTCAAAGTTTTATGTTCATGGCCAGTTCTTGCCACCCTGCAGCAGAATGGGGCACAGGGCCACAAGCGGGGGCAGACAGCAACCTGCACGGGCCTGGCCAGGAAGCCCCACACCGGCGTTCCCACTGGGATGGGTTCACGGCCTCGCAACTCCTACTGTCACAGCCAAAGAATAAACATCCGCTCATTCTGCTACTCCCTCTTTGTTGGATTTTATTGGAGTTAAACTGACACTAACATCTTATTTCTAGAAACCTCGCCAGGACCATTTCTCCGAGGAGGGAAGCAGGCCTGGTAACGAGCCACTCAAGTGGCCCGCGGCAGGCTCCTGGGAATCCCTGGAGCCGGTGGCTCCCGAGGGGTGCTGCCTGCACATGTGCTCATGCACAAGTGACAGCGAGCGTAGTGACACTGTCACCGTCAGAAAGTCACAAACAAGCGGCTTGCTTCCAAGATGAGGCAGGGGTGTTGTTTACTCTGGAAACTGCCAGAGCCTGACAGGGAAGCTCACAGGCACGCTTGCAGAGCTCACTGGGCAAACGCACGCAGCCCAGGGACACAGATGCGCGGGGCACGTGCCTGGAGGACACGGCACAGCCACCAGCACCCCTTCTGTGGCTTAGCCCTTCTGTGTCATGGGCTGTGGCCAGGGTGAGCAGCTCTTCCCACCGAAGCCCACCATGACAGGGACTCCTGGGCTGGACACCAGTCCTGGGGGATTCCCCACCCACAAGGTTCTGAGCACTCACTAAAGCCCCAAGAGGTTGGGTTTCCGGCTGTTTCTAAAGAAGGGCTATGAGGATAGCCAACATTTTGGCCCTAGCCCTTCAAGGTCAGTGAGGAGTCAGGACATAAGAGAACCTGTGATGTAACATCCTATAACTCAGTGGTTTTCCAAATTTTCTGTTCAAGGAGATTAAAGGACCTCAGAGAAAGGGATAAACAAAGCACAGTGTGTCTAGGGAGAGTCACCTAGAGAGAGGACATTCTCTCAGGCTTTCACAGAGAACAAACTGGTCAAGCAATGGCTGTGACTCATCCCTATGGCTGACACTGGTAGCAGTTCTACAAAGCACTGTACATGGTTCCAAAGTTAATCCTGAGGGAATTTGACCCTGGAAGATACAAAAGATGAATGATTTGTTATATAGGTCTGGCCTTAACTTGCCCTTGATCACCCAGCAGAAAAGCTTAATTACGAGGAATAGAACGCAGAGCTAGATTAGTATGATGAGCTGTAAGAGGCTTATACCAACAGCCTCCAACATGGCCAGTTTCACCGGTATCCCACTACAATTATGGAACGTTGGACTATGTATACAACTACTCTCTCTTTGTACAAAGAGAAGAATTTTTTTTTGTTTTTTTCCTTTTTTCCTCCCCTACTAATATGGATTAGAAAATTTATCATATCTACACCCTGTGCTCTGTATAACTACTATGAGGACAATAATATTCAATGTATCAATTATTATGAATGTACTAACAATGTGTTTTGAAACTATCATATTATTATTTCTTATTAAAAATAAAAATATTTAAAAAAATAAATAAATCACCTTTCCCCCTAGAAGGCCCCGGAGCAAGTGCTCACTAGAAGGCAAGTGACAGCCTTCGGGACCTCAGCGCCTGTGGAGAGGCCCAGAGCTGCAGAGGAGCGCGGCGGGAGGGAGACGAGAAGAGAGCCTCCTAGGGGCCAGCCCGCCCTGCCCTGTGGAGCCCAGCAAGCTGGCGGTGTCCAGGGCCTTCATGGGTAGGGGTACTCAGCACATGGCTACTTGGTCTCTGCCTGGCCCCCCGCCACCCGGAGACAGAGTCCACGCTGCTCCTAGCCTGACCTGAAGACCCGGCTGACCTGGCCAGGTCTGTCACAGCCCCTCTTGTCACCCTGTCCTGTGCCTGCTCCCCAGGGAGACTCAGTGCTCCCAGGAGCCTCTCCCCTCTCTTCAGTGTTCTGAGGCCTTCTGGGTCCGGCAGTCCTATGCGGATTTTACCCTGTTTGGAACATTTTTTACTTCCTTCTCACTCCTCAAGGTCCTACCAACCGTCCCCTTCCCGTGGTTTGAACATTAGCTGTCCTCCCAAACTCATGGTGAAATGGGATCCCAGCGCAGCAATATTAAGAGGAGCGGTTTGGGGGAGCAGGGTCCTGCTTGGGCTCTGCCCTTGTGAATTCCGTCAAGTGAGGACTAGCACCCCCTGCCCCCACCCCCAGGGCCCGCCCATGAAGCACGGGACCTCAGCCCTCAGCAGGCCTGCTCATGGCCACCCTGGGTCCTGGACTGTCTCGCCTCCAGAACTGTCATAAATTGATCTCTGTTATGTACAAATTATCCAGCCTCCTGGGTTTTGTTATAGCAGCACAAATAGGAAAAGATAGCATTCGGCAGCAGCTCTCATAGCT
>PVKN010010292.1:0-22916 GCA_004027915.1 Capromys pilorides
TGTTTCTTAAAACACTGCTCAGCAAACTGGGATGGTGGTACATCTCTATATTCCAGCACCTAGAAAGCTGAGGCAAAGGATCACAAGTTTGAGCCTAGCCTGAGCTATGTAGCAAGACTATCTTTAAACGAAAAACACATTAACACTGCTCTGTGAAGATGCTAGCCCTTGTCTATGAAACCTGGGGTTTACATGGCAGCATCAAGCACTGCACACATTGCTACTGCTGCTCCTGCAGATCTCCTCAACTCTCTTGAACCAACATCCTCCTGATGAACAGAATCTTGGTGTTCTAGAAACAATGCTGCCTACCTTCCGCTGATTGCCTGCCCCTTCTAGTCCTAGTCAAGAAAGAGTCACCTGCCTTAGCCTCTAAACTGGCCAGGGTACAGGCCATTTCTGGCAAGATGGTACACTAGATGATCAATGTCACTACATGCTACTTTTTAATGTTACTGGATTCATGCTTATAATTACGTTTTTCTGTTGTGTTTTGTTTTATGAGACAAGCCTCACTATGTAGTTCAACCTAGCCTCAAACTCACAGGACTCCTCCTGCCTCAGCCTCCCAGTACTGAGATTACAGGCATGTGCCACCACACCTGGTACTTCATTCTTTTTCTGTCTTTGCAACTGATATATACCCTTACACGAATAACATGAGTAGAAGAGTTCCAACATTTTTTGCTATGAGAAAAAAAAAAAAAAAAAAAAAGTTTCAGTCCTAAGGACTAAATCTAGGTTTTCATACTGAGCTATACCCCTAGCTCTCCCCAAATTCTGAGACATGATTTTAGTTATTGTCCCGGCTGGGTCAGAATTTGAAATCCTTCTGCTTCATCCTCTCAGTAGCTAGGATCACAAGCATGTGCCACTAGGCCTGGTTGGGATGGGGGGCACATTAATACACTGAAATGCAAGCAATTTTGGGCAGAGCCCTTCAAAAGCAGGACTCACTCTTTTAACTCCTCAGTTGTCAGCCCTGGCCAAGGAGTGAGCTGGATTACTCTGTGGAGAGATCTCATAGCATGAGTCTGACCTATGGACAGACACAGCCCAGCCTTCCACAGTCAGAGCTAGCCTCAGTGGCCCTAAACAGCTCACCTCCTCCCAAAGTACCATAATCTCTTCTGAACAATGTGGGAGGAAAAGGAAGACTAGGGAGAAATTGTATGCTAAGGAGAAAGAGTATCCAATACCTGTTTCCAGGCAAGAAACATAACTTCACCACAATCCCACCTGAAACACTACAGTCAAAGGATGTTAAATAGGGTTTGGCCTGGGTTGGCTCTGTTCACCTAGGAACACTCAAGCATGAGGAAACAAATAGCAGATACTCAACAAACATCTGTGGAAAAGAGTTCCTATGACTTTTAGGATGTGGTTCTTCTCCCATACCTTGCCCGTGTCCTGGAGTGGCTGGACCACAGAATACCACTGAGCTACATCCCAACACTTCCTATTTTTATTTTGATGCAAAGTCTTATTAAATTGCCAGGGCTGGGCTCAAACTAGTGAGTCTTCTTTCTCAGCTTCCTGAGTAACTGGGATTACATGGTACACCTCTGGCACCTGGCTATATGATGTTATTCGACATAAAAGTGAGGCCTGGCTACGTAGCACTACCTTTAATATGGGATTATCTTAAATTGGCACACACGCAAAGGCAAGTGCACGTGCACGCACACACACACACCAGTGCATGTAAAACTATAATCCCTTCTTTTCTGGAAAAGCTCCCAAAGAGAGTCAGCCTCTGACTTCCTGAAACCAGAGCACCATCTTGTGATTAAAAGAGTAAGTACAGGCTGTACACAGAAAACCACAGAATTATGTTAAACTTCTAGGCAATCAGAAAGGTTCTTAGCTATGCCTGTATCAGAGGTATCTAAAATACAGTGATATCTTCACTCACTCACAAACAATTCTCTCCACAATACTGTTCACAAGTCCAACAAGATGAGAACCAAAACAGTGTTCCCAAAGGTTCCTAATCCCCATAAGAACTGAATCTAACCACTGAATTGCTATTTCCAAAATAGTGCTCTGTGCTACAAGTGAAACAACATAGGATATGCACATTTCTGGATGATTACACTCAAACTGTCATACTTTTAAAAAGACTGAACACAACAAGATGACAAATCCACAGAAGCTCAATATGTTGAAGCTTGTAACACAAAAACTTGCATCTTATCCCAGATCCGAACATATGCACTTCAAGCAGCAGGAATTTTGTTTGTCCATTATTATAGCAAAACAGTTCTCAAATTTTTCAACCCCCCAAAAATGGTACACTGAATGCTACAAGCACCCTGTGATTTGTTCACACGGCTATTGCTTTGCTATTTACCACCACAGATGACACCATCCTGTTTTCGTCATGTTAAAACTGAATATTTTGAATTAGGAGCTGTCAATTTATTACATGTTAACAAAAATATTTCTTCAAAGTAAAAGTACAGATAAGAATGATAATGTTCTATATTTCTGCAAGTATCTTTACTGGTTTGCATTTGACCTATGACAACTGCTCACATGGTCGTGCAGCTGCAGACATGTGGTTGGCTCTGGGACAGAAGGGTGTCCCTCTGGTCTGAAGAAGGCCTGGACCCTGCTGTCCTATCACAAGAGTTAGTGCCATGGGGGCTTTGTGGAGGATGGGAGGACCTACACACAGCTCAGTGTCAGAGAACCGAAGGACACTGCACTTCTGCACAGTCTGACTTGTGAGCACTATAGGACTGACAGGGTATGATGCAGCTCTTTGGGGTAGTCTTGCTTTTGTGTTGTTTTTTTTAACAGCACTGATATTGACCCATGGCTGCCTGCATGCTAGGGAAGCACTCTCACTAAACTATAGCCCTAGCATCCCTGTTTTAGGGGAATAACTAGACACAAACCATAACAAGCTCTTTAATACAAAAAAAATTGTAATAGGCAAAAGATCTGCATACACATTTCTCCAAAGAATAGATCCAGAAGACTAATAAACACACAAAAAGCCGCCACCACTACCCCAAGCCAGGTATGATGGCACATCCCTATAAGGTTGAGGTAGGAGGAGTTTGAGACCAGCCTGGACTACAAAGTGAGTTCAAGGCCAGCCTGAAGAGCACAGCTAGACCCTGTTTCAAAAAAGTAAAAAAGAAAAGAGAAAGAAAAAGATGGCCCTAAACATTTTTAGTCACCAGGGAAACACAAAGCAAAGACAATGAAATACCAATACCAATTCATACCCACTAGTGTAAAGACCACCTAAGGGACAAGAGGAACAACTGTCTCCATTTTCGTTGAACCTGGCCCTATTTCCATGTATTGATATGTACAGAGTTGGCTAGGACTTTTCTTTATCCTTTCAATTGGCTTTAAACAATGTACATTGGTCTAACCGAGGTGCCGGTGCTGGTCTTTGAAGATGGCAGGCATGTTTCTCAGGAACCCCCACCTGCTGCTCCCTAGTATGAGCCAAAGATCTCTCCACACTGTGGACTTCCTGGGGCTTGAAAGATTACATATCAGAGCTGAGGTAGCTATCTCAAAGCATTAGATACTATCTCACCTGTGTAATGCAGCTTACTCTTTCTGCATATCCTCTCTGCATATTGCAGAGGTGAATGCAGGCCTGCAACCTAGCCCAGCTCATGGCACTCACCTACTTCCCACCAATTCTCATAGTCAACTCATTCTCAAGCCACTCTTTTTTTTTTACTCCTTTCTTCATAATGAATAAAACTCAAGTTCAGCCTTGGGTTGAGGCCTTTTTTCCAGATAGTCATCATCATGCTAAGATAGACTTAGCATCCTTTGGCTCCCCATAACTACAAATATGCTTTATTGTCTTTATTTTCACTGTGGATTGCACTGGATGTGGTAGATTAAAATTAACTTGATAGGATTCCAATCATTTATCCTTGGGATTACAAATATAAACTTCCCAAATTGAGATGAGGACTAGAAAGGGCTCTCTATGTACTAGGATGACTATCAAAAAGAAGGACAGGGACACACATGGGTCATCCCAACTATGCCACAGGCTGAGGCAGGATTATAGATAGCTTAGCCCAGGAGTTCAAGCTCAGCTATAAACCAGCAAAATCCCATTTCAATAAAAAAAAAATAAAAACTCTAAAAGTAGATGATAACAATTGCCAGCCAAGGTACACAAAAATTCATTGCTGATAGGAATGGAAAACAGACAACATAGCAATCCCTCCAACACTTAAAACATAAACTTATCATATGACCCAGCAATTCCACTTTTAAGGATATACCCAAAAGAAACGAAGTCATAAGTCGAAATACACATACACACACTTGTACATGAATGTTTATAGCTATGTTATTCATGATAGCCAAAAAAAAAAGTAGAAGCAACCTTAGTGTCTGTCAATCAATGAACAGACAATAGTATGTCATCCACATACAAATCATGGAGAAAAACCACAAGAAAACAAAAATAATGACACATACTGCAACCATATAAAAAATGAAAACAGTAGTTCAGATAAGTCAACCACAGAACACAGGTTACACAGTTTGATTCACATGAAATGTCTAAAACAGGCAGGTTTAAAAAGATGATAAAAAGCACAGTCCCTGTTCAGGCACTGAAACCTAGCGGAATGAAGTTTATCTTGGGATGATGGAAATGTTCTTGATTTTTATATTCTTTTATACATCCAACTTCCTGAACTAGCAATTCTGGTATACAACAGTAATTAAAACAATAATTCAGGGCCAGCCAAATAGCTCAATGAATGAAAGCACCTGCAAGCAGGTGCAGGGGCTAGGGGTTCAATTCCCCAGCCTGCACTGCTGGCCCCACCCTGGGGCACGCTGCGACAGCAATTGAGACTGGGCGTGGTGGCGCACACCTGTAGTCCCAGTTCTTGGGAGGCTGTAAACAGGCAGATCACTACAAGGTCAATCTAGTAATGAGACCCTGAACACCCTGTAGACCCTTCCCTATAATACAAAATCAATCAATCAATAATAGGTGATGGGTGGAGTAGAAAGAATGAGAGACAAAGGAAACGAGAAAAAGAAGAAAGAGAGAGAGAGAGAGAGAGAGAGAGAGAGAGAGAGAGAGAGAGAGAGAGAGAAAAGGGGAGTAAGGGTAGGAAGATAGTCTTTTTCTAGGCATCTACAGGTCCTAAAGTCAGTGTCCTAGGGGTGACAGCCTGGTATGGATCCAAAGCTACCAGCATTCTGTTCTCCCTCTCACATGTCTGTTTCCTCTGGGTCCCTTTTTTCTCCAAAGCAGAAAAAATAAAATTCTGCAAAGGCTATGAAATAGATATTGGGGCTGGGGGGATAGCTCTGTGGCACAAGTGCCCGCCTGGCAAATGGAAGGTCATGAGTTCAAACCCCAGCCCATAAAAAAATAAAATAGTTATGAAGGGCTGGGAAGATAGCTCAGCCCCTGTCAAGCACAAGGTCCTGAGTTTGAGCCACAGCACAAAAAAAGAAAAACAAAAATACAAAGATATAAACTCTCCTCTGCAATATTCACTCTTTTAGTAAGTGTGAAATGGTACAGTCCCTCTAAGAGGTCCTATGTACCATTCACTACAATCCTAAAAAGTGGTATTCCCTAAAAAAGAGCAAAATAATTTTGGAAGGCTCTTTTCTAGGCTCCATTGAACCAATCAAGCTACATGAACTTTAAGAAATGTCCACAAGATTTCAGATACCAAAAAGCCTCTGCACAGTGAACACCTTTACAGCCCTACTTATCTACAGAAGATACACCACTTTGACCAAAATTTTTTTTGTCTTTTTTTTAAATGAATTTAGGGAAGGGTCTACAGGGTCTACAGGATCTCACTGCATAGATATGTTGGGAGCCACAGGAAGCCAGGAAATTGATCAAATGTGTGTAGGTGGGACTAGGTCTCCAAGCCTAAAGCAAACAAGCTACCCCAGTGCTGAGAAAAACATCCTGTCTGGTTCAGGCCAGCTATTAGTCACTAAACAACCTTGTATCATGTGATACAAACTTTGCAAAAGTATAAATAAAGGATCATTTTCCTGCAGGTTGAGTTAGTCTTGCCCATCAGGCAGACTAGTGACCACTTAGCCCAGCTTTTTGTCTTGTCTATCTTTCTCATTCCTACCGTCTGTGTCTCCCGGGTAGAACCGTTCAAAATAAGACCAATGGATCCCTACAGTAGTGATTCTGTTTACAGTCTCCCAGATGCTGGGATATAGGCCTGCGCCACCATGCCCAGTCTCAGCATGCCCTAAGGTGAAGCCAATGAGGCAGGCCCTGGCTTGGCCCCTGCATCTCCCTAAACAGGCACTTTAAAATGCTGTTGTGGTTTGTACCTAATTGTCCCCCAAAGCCTCATGTAATTCATGGGGCTGTCAAGCAGGAGGCTCAAGGGGCTGGGCTTGAGGGGGCGTGGCCAAGAGGCGCTAACCATTAAAACTGACAGCTCCTTGCTGTCAGAGGGCCCCCCTCACGGCAGGTAGCAGTTTAGCATGGAGGAAGGGAGCAGATCCTCCTAGACAGGGCAGGGCCCCAGCCCCTCCTCCAGCCCCTATAAAGTGGGGACAGCGTCTTGAAACCTCCAGGAACTGTGAGCTAAATAAGCCTTTCCTCCCCTAAGCTTGTGTGTCCGGTATTTGTCTTAGCAACGACAGAATAGTGACTAAAACATATGCTAAGCTACTTGGCCAGCTCTTTTTTTGACTGAGTCAGGGTTTTTCTACACAGTTCAGGTTGGCCTTTAACTGTTTGTAGCTCAGATTGGCCTCCAACTCACAGTAATCCTCCTGCCTCAGCCTTCTGAATACTGATTATTATAGGCATGTATTACCAGGTCCTACTGACCAAAACTTTTTAATTTCAAAAACCACCAAAACGTTTATGTCACTTAAGCTTTTTGTTTGCTTATATTGTTTTTTTTCCCCCATAATGCCAAGGTCCACAAAAGACTCATAGTGCTCCAAGCAAAAGATAAAAATCTCTTCTGCTAAAATCTACCACCAACCCCATCTCTAACATGCTCTTAAAATGGAAAGCAAATGTCTACCTGGGCTATACCAGCCAGGACTGCTCCACCATCTCAGCCTCTGTCAGCACCTGAGGGCTAATGTCATGGTCCTGCAACAGTCTTTCAAGCCAAGAAGGAGCCCTGTGAGCAGGAAGAGGAGGAAGATGGAAAGAAGGCCAGGGGCAACTAGTTCCACAGGGTACAAGCTTAGCACAGCCTGAGAAGCGACTCCCCAGAAGTACAATATTCTCCACCCAAAACAAAACAGATACAATATTAACTATTATTAAAATATATGTCACAGGTGTTTTCAAAAATCCTGGCATCATATTTGCATATCTGATAACAGTTCTCTCAGAACCACTACCAAAAACAGTGCCATTTTCCAATGCACAGAATCCGGGGCCAGGGAGATAGCTCAGTAGAATAAGCACTTGACTGGCAAGTGCAGAGTCATGAGTTCAATCCCTGGTACCACAAACAATGTACAGCATCCTCATCATCACTGCTGGGGCCAAATGAGTGGTGGAAGCACCACGGCTCACCACTAGTTTCCACCCAGTATTGCACTTTCAGGGCAGACGGCGGCCTATTGTTCCAGTTTTCTCCCCACACTGTATGCTGAGCCAGAGTGTTCTCAGATCAGGCAGAGTAGCCTGTTCTCCCCCACCCTTTTGTTCAAGAATACATTCTAGAACAGACAGATGACCAACCCATCTGTCTAATCTGTCATTCACAGTAAATCAATCAAGAAGTAAAAACAGCCGCCACTGGATCATCCCCCAAGAAGCACCTAGCACTCATCTATAAACTATCTTATTTTTCTGTAGAATTGCTTAGAAAACCCACATGGACACTTACTGGCTAAGGTTTCTGCATCTTTTCATAGCCTCCTTTCTCTCATTCCAATGAAAACAATCTCCCCATCAACCAGCCCAATAGGGTCATGCACAATCAAAAAGCATGGACTGGAGAGGCTTTGAGAATGATCTCTTTACCTCTCCCCTGAGGAGTCAATAGCATTCTCAGTTTAGAGCAAAGCTCCCTTTCTGCAGCCTGTCCAGGAGACACTGCCCAGCACCACACGCCAGCCTTTCTTTACACAGGCCAAGCCTCTGGTCCCAGGGCCCAGGGTTTCTGGTTCTTACTACACTGGCAGTGTCACCCTCCCAGCTTCACTCTCCCTATCCCTGAAGCTACATGGGGACGAAAGAAGGAAACAAGGAGAGACTGTTACAAAATTTCGAGTACTTGCTTTATAAATGTTAGAACATGAGAACAATTACTGATTAGTCAGAAAAAGTTATGAGCTTCTTCAGCCATAAAGCAACCATGGAATGTCACTTTTTCAAAACTGTTGGGACAGACCTCCCACCCTCCTCCCAATAAATGCATGAGTTAGGTGGCCAGCCATCAAAACAGGGTTACTGTGGCAAGGAGGGGATACGAGAAAGAAGATGATGACCCCCACAATCACAGCAAGTATCCCTGTTCTACAGGCCTTGACCCAGCCTACTGTTTCCATGAAAAGAGGAAGGCTGAGAAACCAAGAGAAGTGTCAATACCATGCTCTTTGATGTACCCGTACCATTCCCTCTCTCCATCCCATCCTTGTGCAGTTGTTTACTGTGCTAACTGCAGAGGAGTTGCAGTGGCTTAACTGCAACTCCCTAAGAAGCTCCACTGGCACTGGGCATGCTCTGAGTCACTCCCTGAAATGGAGGCTGTGTCAGGCAGCCGAGACACCAGATGCACACAGCCCAAGCACCACGGGCATTTTCAGATTAATACACATTTAATGACATTTAAGTCATTCGAATTTCCTCACAGAGAAACTATCTGACTGGACAGTGATTATTCTCACCCTAAAAATGGAGAAAGGTCTCTACAGAAACCAATTCAGTTTATCTCACAAAACAATCACTCCTCTTAGGGTCTCTCCAGGTAGCTTTGTCTAAGAAGTAGTACCAACAAAAAGATCTGGACAAGGAATCTGGACAAGCATAGGAGAAAAGAAAGAGTTATTTTCCAGCCCTGTCCAGGAACTCGTGTTCAGAGAGATTTCCCTCCACAGCTGAAAGCCCACACTAGCAGCACAATGCAAAGCACCCAGCAGACTTCTGTGCAGCACTCCACGTGGCCTGTGCCCCAAGAGGAGCTCCATGGTTCTGGATAGCAGCCTCTTCACACCAGGGATGTTCCTATGCAGCCCACCTGGACCAGCCCCAAATGTTTCTTCACAGAGGACCCTTTTGAAGCAACACAGACCAAATGGTAGTTCTTAACACAAATAAAAAGTACTTGAAGCTGTTCATTTAAGGACTACTTTTAATAATTAGATTTTATACAACTAGTAAAATTATTTTCTATTTTTAGTGTTATATAACAACACTACCTAAATGCTACTTTTAAACATATATATAGGCTAGCTCAGGCTAGGGTAGGTCTGGTGCAGCTTGAGGAGCTGGAAATTAAACTGCAGTCCCCTGCCGCCTGACTGAGTTCACCCAAGCAGGTGCTTTAAACAACTGAGCTAACCTGCAAGCTCCAAAAGAAGTTGGGTGTTTTTGTTTTTGTTTTTGTTTTGTGGTACTAGCAATTGAACTCAGGACCTTGCACCTGCCAGGCAAGCACTTATTCTACTGAGCTATCTCCCCAGGCCCTCCATATACATTTTCTGTCTTCACACAGCAGTACTAGTGGACTGCCCCTGAGCAGCAACCAGTTGTGCCTATCGCAACACTAAATCAGCCCTCTCACATTGGCCAGGCTAGAGCCCAAGCTAGTCACAGAGGGGTCAAGCCAACAGATCACAGTTCACAAAAAGAAGCAATTCCTCCTTAACACCAGAGTAGAAGTTAAAGTGCACAAAACACAATGCAACTGGCCCATCCTAAGGAGAAAGAACACAATCACTTAGATATTTACCTACAGCCCACACAGAAAGTAGAAGACATTCACCCTTTGCCTCACTCAGGTCCTTCCCATGAAACACAAAAAACAAGAAAAGAAAAACTGAAGAAAAAAATAAATGTTTACAGTTAATAAAAAAATATATATACATTTAAAGCAACAAGCCAGGTGTGGTGGAGTGGACCTATAATCCCACAACACAGGAGGCTGAGGCAGGAGGACTGCCTTGAATTTGGAAAAAGACAGGGAGGGAGGGGACAGAAAGGAGAGGGAAGGGGGAGGGGAAAGGGAGAGAAAAGAAGCAGTATTTTCACCTATCAAATTGGCAACAGATTTTAAAGTCTGTTAATATGAGTATAAATATGCAATTCTCTTATCCCTTTGGGGTCATAAAATTAATGAAACCTCTCACAGCAACTTGGCAATATGTATAAAAAATTGATATAAAATGTTTAAAATGTACACACTCCCTCTGTTGAGCAGCTCGATAATTTAGCTTACAGATATTCTTGCAAAAGTTCCCCAAATCATATGTAACAAGGACATTCACTCAACCTTCTTAGATTGGGGATCTAAATATACACACAACAGAGTGTCAGTTATATAAATTGTTAGATTCCTACCAGAGAACACCAAAAAGCTCTCAAAAAAATGTAACCAATACTGATGTGGTTGTATGGGGAAGTTGGAGACAAATCAAGACAGGGTCCAGCTCAAGGTGCATATCAGTGAAAGAATGGAGAGGCTGGTGTGTACATGAAAGTCTATCTGTACACAATTACTAACACTGTGGCATTCTTAAGATTGCAAGCAGGAAGGGAAACGGAAGGTCACTCTGCAGCACATTCAAACCATAACAGGTAGACAGCATGAAAGCAGAAAAACTAGGAAGGCCAATTTAAGGTAACTATTCTAATCCAAGCAAGAGAGGAGTGGCTCAGATCCAAGTAGTGAAGCCATGAGAGTGGTCAGAAAATGGATCATGTTCTGAAGATGGTCTGTAAGATTTTCTGTCTGACTGTGAGTTAGGTAGGGAAAGACAGAATTAAAAGATTCCTGGCTGGCATTTTTACAGAGAAAAAGACAAGTTTTTGCACTAACTTACGCAAAGTAACATCTTTATGACATCCAAGAACAACAATTATCTTTTCATGGTTCCAGTGTGTTTCAAAGATAGAACTCACACAACCTTGGTTATCTTATTAAATCTTGTTTCAGAGTATTCTATCTGTTGTGCTGCTTTTGTAAACAGGATTTCTGCTCCACATATATGAAAGCTACTGATTTTATGCCATTTTATATTCACTCCTTTACTGAACAATTTCACTGTATTTGAGCACTGACTCAAATTTACCAAGTGAGCATGGCTCATCTCAGTTCACTTATTTTATAATTCTTTCCCTCTAATAGTTCTCTGCCTGCACTGTTCAATCTCTCCAATAAACTATTAAAAGGCCAGCCAGACAACTCAGCAGATTAAAGAACCCTCTTAGGCAAAGGCAGGGAGTGGGGTTCGATACCCTGGGTGACATGCCAGCCCCACCCCAGGGTGCACTAAGACAACAACTGAGACTGGGCGACAACTGAAACTGGGTATGGTGTGCACACTTGTAACCCGAGCACTTGGGAGGCTGAAAACAGCAGGATCACTATGAGTCTAATCTGTGTAGTAAGATCCTACAGACCTTGTAATAAATAAATTTTTAAAAATAATAAAAAATAAACTACTAAAAATCAGTGGGGATGATCAGCAGCCCTGTCTTACTCCTGATGTTTGCAGGAATACCCCCACCAAGATAGAGAAGTAAGCTAGACAGAAAGATAGGACTAATGTAGATTTAGATGGATGGATGAACAGATAAAGACAGGGAGGGAGGGAAAGGAGAAAAAATAAATGCAAGGACAAATAGAAGTTGGATAGATACACAGCATGATATAATATGATATAGAATATGTGAAAAATATGTCATAGGATACATAAAATGAATGAATGGATGAACAGATAAATAACATAAGATAAACATGAGAGATAGACAAAGACTGGCTGAACGGACAGAGATAGACAGAGGGATGGGATAAGGCAAAATAAGTAGGGCAGACAGACAATAAACTTAGAAGCAGATGCCACCCAGCTTAGCCTTTAAACTTGAAGGGCATAACATTGGGTTATAAGAACTCATCCCATACTTTTTTTCTATGGCAAATGCATACTTTAGGATAATAATTGCCAGCTATGTCTCAATAACTGCACCTACAGGATTCAATCCTTAGGGCCTAGTCCTTAGGGCTAGGGACACAGCTCAGCAACATAGAGCCTGCCTAACAAGTGTGAGGTCTTGAGTTCAATTCACACTACCAAAAAAAGGAAAAAAAAAAAAGGCAATCTTTGTGCTTATTCACTTGGTACAAGAAATAGCAAATTTTCTCATTTGCAAAAGTGTCAAACCAGGATTTGCGGAGCACAGGGGGGAAGGAAGAAGGGTGTTTACAAAAATATACCCACACTCCTGTTATGTAAACATATATTTCACCATAATGGAATGTGGATGAGACTCACAATAGGTGCGCCTAGAAAAAGTAAAAGCCCATGTACGTATTTGCCCACTTGACAGACAAATGGAAAAGTATATATAGGAGCTCCAAAGCAGCAATAGGTGATTTTCAACCAAATGCTCATGGCTAAACTTCTGTGCATTTAGGATTTTTTAAGTTTTTATTTTTCTGATAGCAATAACCTAAATCAGTATAATGGCACATGTAAAAACAGATTTGCAACTTTTGGTGGAGACAAAGTGAATCATCTAATTACTTATACAAGGATGATGAAAATGGTGATGACTGACATTGGCCAAGTGAACCAAAGTTCCTATGACGGTCAAATGGAGCAAGAATCAACTGATACAAGCAGGGAATGCAAACCTCCTTGATTCAAATGATGAAGAAAACAGCAATGGGAGTACATATTTGACTAGTAGAAACTGTGGTACAAAGCTGTCATGCAACCAAATGGAACAATCTAATGTTAGAACTAGGTCTGAAAATACAGTGAAGATCTTGGCAGGGTCGAAACCTGTTGGACAGAATGCCAGCACTGACATTCAACGCTGGAAATTGTAACAGACAAAAAATACTGCAAGATATGAAATACACAAATGTTGAGATATAATTAAAATATTCTCTATGCACTAATACTCAAAAATGTATTTATTACGACACCTCACTAGCTGAACTGAAAGCATTCATTGGTCTGCTTTCTTATGGTAAATGCAGAAATGTAAGACTTAGGGAAAAATGATGGGAGTGAGCTTGAGGTTTGCAGAATAAGAATGGCAATGAAGAAATTTGGTTTCCTTCAAAATTGCCTGTGGTGGAGCTGGGGAGATAGCTTAGTAGAATAAGTGCTTGCCTGGCAAATGCAAAGATCTGAGTTCAATCCCCTATCCCGCAAAAAAAAAAAAAAGAAAAAAAAAAAAATTTGCCTGTGCTTTGTTGACAAAACCACCCACTAAGAAAAAGAACTGACAATCTGGCTGCTATCTGCTCATGGTTTGAGGGCTTTATGGGTAACTGTAAAACAATTTATATACCATATGGATATACTACTATTGATGAGCATTTTGTAGCATTTCATGGTTACTCTAACTTCAGGCAGTATATCCCCCCAAAAAAACTTCAAAATATGGCATAAGAATATATGTCCTCCTAGATGCAAAGACTTCTCATACTTTCATATTAGAAATTTTGGGGGGCCAGAGGAAATAGCTCAGTGGTCTAAGAACCTGCCTGGCAAGCACAAGGACCCAGGTTTGATCACCAATATTGTATGCTGTGCCAGCCCACGCACCGTGCCTACCACCAAAACTGAGCATAGTGGTGCATGTCTATAATCCCAGCATTGGGGAGACTGGGACAGGAGAGTCAGTACGAGTCCAAACTGCATTGTGAGACCCTGTACCAAATATATAAAGAGAAAAATTTTAAAAATTTAAAAATTATCCTGAACTCAGCCACCAAATCCTTATCCATATATTAATAAACCAAATTATGTTGCAAACACACTCGTTGCTCCCATCTCCCAAGCTAATCAGAATGTGACATTTGACAACTGTTTTACTGGTTTCCAATTGATATTACATTTGCTAACATAGTACAAGTTGACCAGCACAGAAACTGTATGCAGGAACAAAGTAAAACTTCTAAATGAAACGTTCCAATTTCAAAATTGAAAATTGTACAATACAATCTTTAGATTTTAGGAAGATGTAACACTGCTCCTACATGGCAAAGAAACATAAACTGGTATTGCTGATGTCAACACTGCACCATAATGGAAATGGTGAATGGGAACCTTTCAAAAAATTGAAACCTGAGACGGTAACTTTCTACACAAGACCAAAGGCAGAAAGTCAGCATGATAGTGACACCTGTAATCCTAGCACGTGGGAAGTTGAGGTAGGAAGATCATTGCAAGTTCAAGACCATCCTGGACTACAAAGTGAGCTCAAGGACAGCCCAAACTGCATAGTTAAGACCCTATCTCAAAAAGAAAAAAAAAAAAAAAAAAAGCAGAGTAGACGTTGTTAATGAGTTATGCAGTAACTATGATGTCATTTAAAACATATAAGCGCTGACCAATAGCTGTATTTTATTCAATCTAAACATGTGGGTATAGTTTAATCATTTATGCAGTAAAGAATAAGTGCAAAATACTACATAGAAATTTTCTTAAAAGACTAGGATTGCAACTCATAAGAAATCTTTTATAGCAGAGGAAAAACAAACTATTTTTGCCTAGGAAAAAAAAATTGTGGAGCACACTGACGAACTGATGGGTGAATAGGCAGGCAGAGCATCACAAAGAACTACTACAGCAACAGGAAAACAAACAAAGATGTCAACTGTGTCCCACAAAAAAGGAAAGGAAAAGAAAACGTATGCTATCAGTGTAAGCGATACTTGTATACAGAGCATGCAATTTTCATGTGTGAAGACTGCCTTGGGTATAACGGATGAAGCAAAGATTTGGGGATGGGGTGAAGAAATGAATTTAAGACCTTGAGCTTGCCAAGCAGGAGCTGCACTACTGAGCTACATCCCCAGCCCCACAAAGATTATTTCTGTGGTAGGCTTTTGTTTGTATTTACACAGCAGTTCACTTTGGTTTTTATTTCTGATGTTAGCTTTTGTAAGCAAGTAAGCTGCTGGTATGAAAATGCTGATGTCTATTCTAAGTACTCACTACATATGTATTTTATTTTACTGAAATCTTATTTTCCCACTAGGTGCACAGAATTGTATGAAGCTCCTGACAAAACAAGTGACAAGAATGCTCTGCCATACAGGAAGTGAAAATAAGCCAATGTGCTGTCCATGTAACCATGCACCAGACATGCACATGGAACATGCAGTTGTCAAATGTGAAGACTGCCTCAGGTTTGACAATGGAAGTAAAGATTATTTTTGTTGTCCAATTCTTATTGGTATTTACTCTGTAGATCATACAGAAATTTATTTCAGGAGGGGAGCCAAAGAGATAGCTCAGCAGTCTAAGCACCTGGCAAGCGCAAGAACCCAGGTTTGATTTCTAGTACCACATGCTGTGCAGGCCCCGTGCCAAGCCAGCCACTGAACCATTGTGGTAGCACATACCTCTAATTCTAGCACTGGGGAGGCTGAGACAGGAGAATCGCTATGAGTCTGAGCTGCATAGCATGACCTTGTACCAAATAAATAAATACAAGATTTTTAATTTTTTTTAAATTATTTCTGTTATCTTTCAAGTTTAAGTACAAAACTGATATGAAAATGTTTATTCTAAATTCACAATACACATTAAGAATTTAATAATTTATTTCATTGATATTTTATTCCTGTTAGTTACACATTACTATACTATAAAAATCTCTTGACAAAACAGCAAGATGTCAAAAATGTCCTACAAAAATGTCAGAAAAGCAAAATACATGTGCTGTCAATGTGAGATGTATACATGGAGTATGCTGTTGTTATGTGGAAAGATTGTTTTAGGTATGATAACTGAAGTAAAGATTATTTTTGTTGTAGAGTTCTATTGGTGTTTTCATTGTAGTTCATACAAGAATTTATTTCTGTTGTTATGTTCTATACTCTGTATACCAAAAAATACTCGGTGTTGAAAATTTTGATGCTTTTATACTCAATAAATATTACAAATTCAGTATTTTTTTTCTGTTCAGTACTCATTGTTCAATATATTAAAACTCACAAAAGCAAAATTAATAATTCACTAATAGAAATATTCTAAAAGAATACTCTATAGAATAATTGCTGGTATTATTCACCCACAGTAATGTACCTTTATGACAAAATTGGCACTATAAGGGCTGGCCAAATAGCTCAGCAGATTAAAGGGTCTGTTTAAGCAGATACAGGGGCAGGGGTTCAATTCCCAGCCTGTTGTGCCAGCCCCGCCCCCGGGGGCACGCTGAGATGGTGATTGAAACTGAGCATGGTGGCACACGCCTGTAATCCCAGCTCATGGGAGGCTGAACAGACGGATCACTACTAGTTTGATCTACATAGTGAGACCCTGTAGACCCTACAGTCCCTATCCTAAAATTAAAAAAAAAAAAAAAAAAAATGGCACTATGGCTCTCAAATAAACACCTCCTCTCCCAGGGACATCTAGCTGCAAAGGTTCAGCCCAAGTCAGATGTTGTGGTAAACACTTGTAAGCCCAGCACTCAGAAGACTGAAGCTGTAGGATTATTGCAAGTTTGAGATAAGCCTGAACTAGATACTGAGCTCAAAGACAGCCTGAACTGCACAGTGAGACCTTGTCTCAAAAAAAAAACACACATATACATATGGGGCCTTAGGAACCACAAGAAAGTAATCCTAGCACAAGCAGAAATACAAGGGTAGAACATACCAAGTCATTACAAAGCACAGAGGCTGGGCATGGTTGCACATGCCTATAATCACAGCACATGGGAGGCAGAAGCAGGAAGATCATTACAAAGTTCAAGATCAGCCTGGGCTACAAACTGAGCTTAAGGCCAGCATGAACTACACAGTAAAGCCCTCTCTCAAAAAGACAAAAAGAAATAAAGAGGAAGCAGAGAAAAACTGGGTGTAGCAGCACATACTTGTGATCCCAGCTGTGATCTCCAGAGGCTGAGGCAGAAAAACTGCCACAAGTTCCATGCCAGTATGGGCTATAGTAAGCTTAAAGCCAGTCTAAATTACATACGCATACAGACTCTGTCTCTAAAAACCAAAGAAAGAAAAAGGTAACAAACAAAAGAGGCAATACCCACCCAGCAAGGGCAGTGGCTGCACTATAAAGTCTAAACCAAAGCAGTCTTCCGGGAAGCACTATGCAAACAGTGTCAGTCCCTGTGGTTGGGGCCACAGGAGCAGGCTCAATGGTCAAGAGATCTCACGTGGCCTGCTGGGTGGCAGAGGCCTATAGCCTGTAACTGTCCCCCTACAAGCATGATGTCAATACACCTGGAGTCTAGGACAGAGCTTAGGCTGGGACATGAGCCTGGGTCACTGAGCGAGAGGACAGAGCTAGACCCTGGGCACTTCACTGCAGAGGAGAGACTTGGGAGCAGGTTCAAGCAAAACTGAGAAACAAAATCCCATAGGGTGGACGAGACCACAACAATAAGGTTCTCTGGAGGCCAAGAAGAAAACCAATCACAACTTTCTGCCTGAATTACTGGCCAGGTGCTGGGATTACAGACATACCATCTCGACTGGCTGTATTATTTATTTAGTTCAAAATATTTTTGAGATTTTTCCTGGTGATTTATTTGACACCATACCCCCAGCTCCCTTATTTTTCTTCCAGTGCTTTCCCTGTGCTTGTTGTCTATCCTCTGTCATTTGTGAGGAGACAGAAGTGGTCAGTCTTACTGTGCATGACAAGTTGCTTTTCTTTTGCTGGCTGAAGTCTAAGTTTTGGTCCCCATTTATATATGTAATCCCAGCACTCAGCAGGGAGGAGGATCCACATAAGTTCAAAGCTAGCCTGGGCTACATTTAGTGAGTTCAAGACCAGCCAGGATCACATTGAAACCCTGTCTCAAAATAACGAAAAGAAACTACAACATATCATAATTTATAGAGGCTGAGGCAGGAGGATCGGTGTTAGTTCAAGACCAGCCTGAGTTACAAAAGTGAGTTCAAGGCCAGCCTGAATTGCACAGAGAGACCTTGTCTCAAAAAGACCAAAAAAAAAAAAAAAATATATATATATAGACACCAAGCCCATTATGGAGTGCATACCTCTAATCCCAGTAATCTGGAAGGCTGAGACAGGAAGATCTTGAGCTCAAACTCAGCCTGGGCAACTTACCAACATGCCTCAAAACAAAATTATAAAAATTTTATCATTTAAAAAAATTATAGAAGGCAACTTGTGTTAGTTTCCTTGGCAACCAGCACAAAGTATCATAAACCCAGTGAGTTAAAACAATAATGTCATAGTTCTGGTGGCCAGAGTCTGAAATCTGTTGTTTCCATCTGTGATGTTCCTTGAAGAGAATAACCTTCTTTGCTTAATTAAACTCAAAGCAAGTAGAAAGGAAGAGATTAGAAATTTTAAAAATATGAAATAAAGACTAGGAAAGCCAGAGATACAGCTCAGCAGCACAGCACCTTCCTGGCAAGCATAAGGTCCTGAGTTCGAGGCCCAGTACACACACACACACACACACACACACACACACACACACACACACACTGGCGATAATAAACAAGTTCTATAAAGTTACAGGCTACAAATCAGTATACAGGAGCTGGAGAAATAGCTCAACAGCACGGGCACCTGCTTGCCAAACACAAGATCCTGAGTTCGATTCCTGATCCACCCCCCCCACCAAAAAAAAAGTACAAAAATGGTCTTTAGATTTGGGGATGAGTATGGTGGCACATGCCTGTAATCCCAGCATTTGGGAGACTGAGGCAGAAAGACTGTTTCAAGTTCAAGACCAGCCTGGGCTACAAAACAAGCTAAACGCCAGCCTGAGCTGCAAAATGAGACCCTGCCTTCTCAAAAAGACAGAAAACAAAATAAGTATACAAAAATCAACTGTATGTCTACATAAACAACTGTATGCCTTATACAGTCCAATCTAATAAAGCTTTTAAAAAATTCTATTTACATTAGCATTAAAAAATAACCAAGAGGGGCCGGCGAGATGGTTCAGTGGTCTAAAGCGCCTGCTTGGAGGGCTCAGGCAACTGCGGGGACTGCGGTTCGATCCCCGGCACCACATGCTGCGCCAGCGCCACCACCAGGGCAGGCTGAGCCAGCCACAAAATAAAGAAAGAAACAAACAAACACAACAAGAAAACAAACAAATAAATAAATAAATAAATAAATAAATAAATAAAAAAATAACCAAGAGACCCTGCCCACTATCGGCCACGCAGTGGCAGCTCAACTCCACCTCGGACCCCTCCTGCCATCCTGACCACCCAGCCCAAACTCCAGCTCGGACTGCGCCCACCATCCCAACCAGGCCGTGCGGCGGTCTCAGCCCACATCCACCCCCTGACTCACCAACAGCCCAAGCTCTGATTCTACTCACCTTCCTGATCAGACCTCACGACGGCCAGGTAAGCTCTTAGCCCACGTTCATCCCCCAACTTGACAACTGCCTGAACCCAGACTCCACCCACCATCCCCACATGGCTACCCACCATCCCCACACTGCCGATCACTGTCCTGACCCACAGTGCCTTGTGGCAGCCAACCGCCTGTGCTCTGACTCACAGCGAGGCACGTCTGGTGGGAACAGGCTTGGTGGATCCAGACCCAAATTTCCATAGGCGCTAACTGCTTAAGTTCACCAAAGTGCAGAGATCACTGCTATAAAAAATGATAAAGACAAGGAGCAAGACCCAATCTCAGGTCCCGAGCCCACCCAAAATAAATACAGGAGACACTACAAGAAAACGGGAATCATGCAGATGAAATCTCTGAATAGGTAGCATCTGAGGTAGACAAACAAGTGCAGAAACATATAGAGCAACTCAGATCAGAGGTAACACCTTAAGTAAAAAAAGAAATGCATGAAATAATAGACTCTGAGGTGGAAAAACAACTGCAGAAATGTATAGCGGAAACCAGAGTAGAAATAACTTCTGAAGTTAAAAAAGACATCTCTAAATTAATAGCATCTAAAGTAAGGGAACAACTACAGAAAGGTGGAGGAGAACAGAGCAGAAATAAATCTCTGAACTAGAGAAAGGATAACTATAATAAGAGACTTCAGTTCTACTAAAGAAGACATTGATAAAAAGTTAGAGAATAGAAAAATGATGGATTCCCTGATTGAGCAATATAGGAGAGAAATAGATTGCACGAAAGTTTCAAACAGACATACAAAAAAACAAAATCTCAATTACATGCTGGCAAAACGGTATGAACGAAAGCAAAAATAAGAGTCTCAGATTTTGAAGACGCAGTCACAGCTAGTGAAAAGGTAAGAAAGGATCTCTTAAAAACAACCAGGATGCAGGAAAAAATTCAACATCTGCAAGATGATGCAAAAATGAACGTGAGATTAATAGTAATCAACGAGAAAGGAGTTGACACAAATGATATAAAAAAAATATGGACAGAAGTAATAGTAGGAAACTTCCCTAATTTGAGAAAACAATCGGACACTGAGGTAACTGAAGCATACGGAACTCCAAATAACATCAACCCGACTAAAATCTACCCAGACATATAATAGTCAGGATCCCAGAAATCCAGCATAAGAATAATATAATAAAAGCTGCTAGAGAAAAGAAACAGATCACATTTAAAGGAAAACCCATCGGAATAACAGTAGATTTCTCTTCACAAACCACAAAGTCAAGAAGAGCATGGAGCAGAGTGCTTCAAGTCCTCCATGAAAACAAATTCCAGCCCAGACTGCTATACCTGGCAAAACTCTCAAGTATGAGGGAGAAGTGAAATACATTAATGACAAGGAACAACTAAAGAATTTCATGACATCAAAGCCAACTCTACAAAGTATACTAAAAACAATTTTAGAGAGGGACTCAAAATGACTCAAACTCAACAAATGAGAACAGAAATAACCCACCAAATAGGGCAACCAGTTAAACACAGAAGAAAAAGGGATAAACAGTAGTAAAACTCATGTCAATCATAAGTCAATACATTTCAATTATAACCATCAATATAAATGGACTCAATTCTCCAATTAAAAGAAATAGACCGGCAGAGTGGATAAGGAAGCAAAATCCAACCATATGCTGTATACAAGAAACACACTTTAACTCATAAAGAAACTCTTAGGTTAGCTGGGCGTGGTGGCACACGCCTGTAATCCCAGCACTTGGGAGGCTGAGGCAGGAGGATCGGTGTGAGTTTGAGACCAGCCTGGGCTACAAAAGTGAGCTCAAGGCCAGCCTGAACTGTACAGTGAGACCCTGTCTCAAAAAGACAAAAAAAAAAAAAAAAACTCCTAGGTTAAAAGTTAAAGGATGGAAAACAATACTACATGCTCTAGCACCTCAGAAAAAACAGGAGTAGCAATCTCATTTGCAGACACTTTAAACTTCAAACCAAGATTAGTCAAATGAAATAAAAAAGGCCACTACACACTGGTTAGGGGAAAAATTCAAGACGAAGAGGTAACACTCATAAATATGTACGTACCCAACAGGGGAGCACCAAGTTATATATGATAAACTTAATGGACATGAAAAATCTAATATCCAATACCACAATCTTAACAGGAGACCTTAACATCCCTTTATCCCAAAAAAAAAGGTCAAGCAGACCAAAAATTAGCAAAGAAGTACCAGATCTGAACCAGAAATTGGAACAACTGGACTTAATGGACATATACAGAGTATTCCAGCCAACCACTTCAGAGTACACTTTTTCACCTGCACATGGGACATTTTCTAAAATAGACCACATATTAGTCCATAGGTCATGCTTAAGTATATGCAAGAAAGCAGAATATATCCCATGCATACTATCTGACCACAGTGCAATGAAATTGGAAATAAATGACAAAAGAAACCACAAAAACCCCAGAAATACATGGAAAATAACCAGTGAGTTACAGATGAAATTAAACAAGAAATTAAACAATATCTACAATTTAACGAAAATTCAAACACAACTTACCAGAATTTATGGGATGCAATGAAAGCAGTTCTTAAAGGGAAATTTGTAGCTCTGAACTCACACATTAAGAAGACAGAACGGGAACAAATAAACACTCTAATGGAACACTTAAACCGACTGGAAACAGAAGAGCAGGGAAATCAAAAGCCCAAAGATGGGAGGAAATCATAAAGATTAGAGCACAAATTAGTTCAATTGAGAAAAAGAAAACAATACAAAGAATTAATGAATCGAAAAGCTGGTTCTTTGAAAGACTAAATAAAATTGATAAGCCCCGAGCTAACCTCATCAAAAAGAGGAAAGAAAGGACTCAAATTCAAGCAATGAGGAATGAAAAGGGTGAAATTACTACAGACCCAGCAGAGATTCAGAAGATCATAAATAGCTACTTTGAGAATCTTTACTCTCACAGAACTGAAGACACAGAAGAAACGGACAGATTCCTAGAAAAGTATACATTACCAAAACTGAATCGAGAAGATATAAGAACTCTCAACAACCCAATAACAGCCAATGAAATACAAAATGTAATAAAAAGCCTACCGACAAAGTAAAGTACAGGACCTGATGGATTCACCACTGAATTCCACAAGAAATTTATAGAAGACATAAGCTCAATACTCCTCAAGCTCTTCAATGAAATTGAAAAGGAAGCAATCCTCCTAAAATCATTCCTAGAAGCAAGTATTACACTGATACCAAAACCAGAAAGAGATGCAACTAAAGAGAACTACAGGCCAATTTCTGTCATGAACGTAGACGCAAAAATTCTCAATAAAATCCTTGCCACTAGAATACAACAAATCAAGAAGATTACACGCCATGACAAGGTAGGATTTATCCCAGGGATGCAA